>CM024761.1:53430200-53581897 GCA_014218235.1 Colocasia esculenta | reverse complement strand
ATGAAGTCAAACTTCTGGCACTAATGAACCTAATTCGATACTTGCTCAAGAAGCCTATTCTGACTGAACGTTTGATGAAGTGGCAAAGTTTTCTTAATCAGTTTGACATCACCTACGTGAATCAGAAGTCGATCGAGGGGCATGTTATTGTCGAACGTTTGGCCCACCATCCCTTACCCTCATGTTCTCCCATCGATGAAAGTTTTCCAAATGAAGAGTTAGGAACCATAATTGATGGTGAACCTTCATGGATACTTTACTTCGATAGAGCTCTTAATTCTAAAGGGAGTGGTATAGGGGCAGTCCTCCTCTCACCAGAAGGGGTAGTGATTCCGCATGCTTACCAATTAACCTTCCCTACTAGAAACAATGTGGCTGAGTGTGAGGCACTCCTAGTTGGGCTGAAAATGGCATTGTTGCTCGGAGTTAAGGAGTTAAGGATAATTGGAGATTCACAATTGATACTCCGACAGTCCCTTAGCAAGTACTAGACTCGGGATCCCAAGTTGAAACCATACCAAGATTTGGTAGGAAAAGTAATCTGGCAGTTTAGGAGGCTCACTCTAGTTCACACTCCTAGGGCTCAAAACATTCTAGCAGATTCACTTGCTTCCCTAGCTTCTTCTCTCCTAATCCCACAAGGAAGATCCTTTGAAACCATCTCTGTGCAAAAATTGAGAATCCCTTCTCATGCCGATCCATGGTTCTCTCAACTCCAGTCTCCTTCACCTTAGGTCCATGCACTTTCAAAAGGGCCAGAAATCGATCTTGATGATGGTCATCCCTGATACTTCAACATCCCTGATACTTTTTCCTCTAAAGTGTTGTGGATGCAGGAACAAATCAAGCAAACCATTCAAACACACACACTGTATGGACAAAAGCACTAAAGGTTCACTATGAAGGATAAAAGTTCTGTACATAACATGACAGGGGCATACCCCTGGTGGTACAACTGGAGGCTCACTCCTCCCTCCTCTCTCCCTTGCTAGGCCTCTGCCTATGCTAGCTACTCACCTCCTCCTCCTCCCTCTCTCGGTGCCGGTCTGGGAGAGGCGGTCCCATCGCTATCGACGCCTCCAGTTGTGGTCCTCCTTGCCCCACTGACGGGTCCCCCAAGGATAGGAGGTCATCTAGGGACACGTAGATTGACCCCATCCTCCCTAGAGTCTCTGGCTGGGCCAGCCACTACTGCTTCAGCACCCGGTTCTTCAGAAACTCCAAATCGTGCATCTATAAGCTCATCTCAAACTCATTGGTCGTGAGTTCTGCAAATTCTTTACACAAAGAGGTTTTTGTTAATCCAAATATAATATCATTGACGTAGATTTGAGCAATTAAGATATCATCATTTTGTGCTTTAGTGAAGAGAGTTTGGTCAACATTACCTCTTGTGTATCCCTTTACCTGTGAGGAAAGAACTCAACCTGTCGTACCATGCTTTGGGAGCTTGCTTAAGTCCATAGAGTGTCTTGTCAAGCTTGAACGCATGATTAGAAAATTCTGAACATTCAAAGGTAGGAGGTTGTTCTACAAAAACATCTTCTTTTATTAAATCATTCAAAAAGGCACTTTTTACATCCATTTGTTGAAGTTTGATGCTGTGTGCACATGCAAAAGAAAGCAAAATTCTTATTGCTTCTAGCCTAGCTATAGGAACAAAAAATTCTTCAAAGTCAATCCCAAATTCTTGGTTATAGCCTTTTGCAACTAGCCTAGCCTTGTTTCATATTATTTTACCTTCTTCTCTAGTTTTATTCCTAAAGACCCATTTAGTTCTAATAATGCTTTATGACGAGGGTCTTGGAACCAAATGCCACACTTTGTTTCTTTCAAATTGATTTAATTCCTTTTGCATGACATTTATCCAAAAATTGTCTGTTAATGCATCTTCAATAGTTTTGGGCTACATATGTGAGACAAGGGCCATTTGATCCATTTCATCAATACTCTTAAAATATGATCTTGTTCTAGGTGGATCAAGCAAATTATCAATTATGCTATCTTGAGGATGGTCTATGAGCATTCTGATATTCAGTAGATCATTACCTTCATTCATAGTTGAAGTTCCTTGCTCATCTTTTTCACTTTGATTCTCGTTTGTACTTGATCCCTCTCCTTGTTGGTTGTTTTGGTCTTTCATTTCCAAGAATTCCCCATCATTTTCTTCCCTGTAAATATCATCATTGAATTCATCAAAAGATATATGAAGAGACTCTTCAACAGTTCGATTTTTGACATTGAAGACCCTATAGGCTATAGAGTGATCTGAATATCCAAGAAAAATACCCACCTCACTTTTGTGTTCAAATTTGTCCAGATCACTTTTACCATTATTTAGAATGAAACATTTTGTTCCAAACACTCTAAAGTGGGTAATGGAGGGTTTCCTACATTTCAGAAGTTCATATGGAGTCATTTTGCTTAGAGGCCTTACCATTGCACGGTTTATGATGTAGCATGAGGTATTAACCACTTCTGCCCAAATTTTCTTTGCAAACCACTTTTCACTAGCATGGTTCTTGCCACTTCTACCAAGGTTCGGTTTTGTCTTTCAACCACTCCATTTTGTTCTGGAGTTTTGGGTGATGAAACTTTATGAGTAACTCCTTCTTCCCTGCAAAGATTTTCAAAGTCAGTATTCTCAAACTCACCACCATGGTCAGACATTATGGATATAATCTTGAATTTTCTCTCTTGCATGAGTTTCTTATAGAATTCCAGAAATTTCATGAAGGCATCACTTTTGTGAGCAAGAAAGAATACCCAAGTCAATCTTGAAAAGTCATCGACAAGCACAAATCTAAACCTTTTCCCATTAAGACTATTGGTCCTAGTAGATCCAATAAGATCTATGTGAATGCGTTCGAAAGGTTTGGAAGATTGACTTTTAGATCTACTTTTGAAGGATTTTCTTGTTTGCTTACCTTGAGTGCATGCTTCACAAATCTTGTTATTTTACATAAAGGAGATTTCTGGTAATCCTTTTACCATGTTGAATTTTACCAATTTGTGCAGCATATTGTAGCTAGCATGGCCTAGTCTACGATGCCAAAGACATGCAAGATCATTCTTGTTAGCAGTAAGGCATAGATTATCATTTTCAGGATCATCTAAGTCAACCATGTACACATTGTTAGCTCTCTTACCAGTGAATTTGACAGAATCTAAATTTGGTTCAAAGGTAGTGCACACAAGAGAGTCAAATATTACCTTATGTCCTTAGTCACAAAGATGACTTATGCTCAGTAGGTTGTATTCCAATCCTTCCACTAGAAGAACAACATCAATAGAATTGGAAAGATTCTTATCTACTTTACCTGATCCAATAATTTTGCTTTTATTGTTTCCTCCAAAAGTCACATGACCAACTTTCTTTTCAGCCAACAAACAAAATTTACTCTTGTCTCCTATATATGTCTTGAACAACCACTATCAAGATACCACTTGTTGTTTCTGGCTGTAAGACATACCTGCAAAACATTTCAAACGAGAGTTTTGGAACCCAAGTACATTTGGGTCCCTTCAAACCACCTAATTCAACTGCATATGACAAAAAAAGTTTTGGAATCTATGCTTGCCTTTTTGTTGTTGAACTAGTGTTGTTTTTCATGTTACCTTGTTTTTCATTCTTTTTCTTGCTCCCAAAAGTTTTTGGAGCTTTGTTTTTTTTCACATTAGAAAAATTGTCTTTAGATTGACATGTGTTTCCCCAATGAAAGATCCATGGGTAATTATAACCATTGAACCACCTGAAGTATCTTAGATGACTAGGTCTTGCAAAAGTTTGAGGATGTGTCGACACTTTGAAGATGTTGTGTCGACCTATCCAAGTCCATCCAGACATACCTTGGGTTCTAGAAAATGGGAGTGTCGACTTTCCATATGAGGTGTGTCGACCTTCCCAATAATGTGGTTGACAATATTGGTTCCAATGAGGCATCTATGTCGACCTGGTATACAGAGGGTGTCGATGCGCTTGACTATCATTAGTCTTTCTGTTTAAGCTGAATCGACCTCCTCTATATTTAGTATTGAACTTGCCTTTTCCTTTGGATTTTTCATTTTGAGAATTTTTAGCATCTTTCTTTTTCTCATTTCTTTAAGACTCTCTTCCATTTTGTTTTGACTTTAGATTAAGAAGCTTCTGATCTTGTTGAGAAAACAAATGTGATAGTTTTCATTCCAATTTCTTTCTTCTTTGTAGGATTGAATCCTAACCCTTCTTTATTAAAGTTCACTTTTGTTCCCAACAGAGCCTCTAGATTGTTTTTACCACTGACAATTTTTTCTAAGCTTCTTATCTTTTAGTTACTTCCTTTTGAAGTACTTCAATTTCTTTCTTCATTTCCATATTCACACTTTTGATAGCATCATATTTTTCAACAGACAGTTCCATTTCTTTTCATGCTTAATTTCCTTTAGCTTCAATTCTTTAATGTTCTCCTTTAATGCATAGATTTCTTTTGCAAGTTCCTCTTCCTTTTCTTTCATAGAAGTGTCAACATACTTGTCAAGCAGTTCAAAGTAAACCTTTTCCCAATCACTGAATGAAAAATCTTTAAAAGGAGATTTACCTCATATTGATCTTGTAGCAACCTGGATTTTTCAGAAAATAAAAATTTAATATAAAAATAAAATCAATTAGAAAATCAAATAAAAGAAGAATTAAATAAAACCCATTAAATAAAAAGAAGTAATGGGCTTTGTTAAATAGACCCATTAGAAATTAGTGTGCCAAAATAGAGATTTTTAAAAGGGAAATAATAGAAAAATATCCTAAATTCGTAACTTAATCATTACTTAAATAGAAAAGGGATATTTAATACATTAAATAGCTAATTTGAGTTAGATTTGGATTCCTAAACCTACTCTAATAGGTTGGCCACGAATTTGGGTCCCAACCTAACCCAAATTGGAATTGGCATGCTTGGAAAGAGGAGAGAAATAGGAAATCTCAGAATTAAATAGTAATTAGAGTCCTATCCAGAAAAAGAAACCCAAGAGGCATAAATACTCTCTTTAAACCCCCATCGCCGGCCCTAGCTTGTTGCTAAGGGTTTCTGGACTAGGAAGAGAGGCCAAGGAGGAGGAGAACTCGTGGGGAGAAGGAGCTCTCAAGCCATCAACCCCATTCTTCAAGTTCTAGCCCTAGAAGAGTAAAACGATCAAAGGTAGGAATTCTTATGAGCAAAACTAAATTAGTGTCGTATGTAGGTTGATCTAAACCTCAAAAATCAAAGCCCCTTGTCTCATATTTTTCCATCTAGCAGATCTTTTGTTCTAAATTTTCAAAGTTATGTGAACTTCATAACCCCGAACCCTCTTCTTAAATTCATATCTTCATGCATACTCGTCCTCATGCCACGAGATTTTTACTGTAGGAACTGATGCATGTTAGGCATCATTTGCCCCTAAAAGCCCTAATTTTGATTCATCCTATCTTGCAAATTAAATCATTGATCTTAACTATGTACTGTTTGAAGTTCATCATGAATACCCATGTTTAAAACATGTTGAACCCTGTCTGTTTTCAAATTCCTATTTATTGTAAGTACCCATGCATGTCTAGATCAATTCGCAACTCGTTTCATGATTTTTCATCGCTTGTACAATTAGTTATGATTTTTGAATGAATCTATATCAAATAGGGTAAGTTCTGGCCCGCAATCCAATGTAATCTCCTTTCCCTGTCGGACTCGGGCGCAGACCCTGTGAACACGACGGCCCGATAGGCCGCGTTCACAAGGCCATCGTGATAGAGCCGTCCGTCCCAATCTGATCGCGATAGGGCCTGTAGTCACGATCTGCTGCATGATCTGAAAAGCCCATCGCGACCTGCCTGCCCGAACTGACAAGGCCGTTGCGATCTGTACAAGCCCACGTCGCGTTCTCAACTGAGCCCGTCGCAACCCTTATAAGGGTGCATCACGTTCTGGCTTTTTGCTTGAAAACCCATAACTTTTGTTGCTAACACTTGTTACAGTGTTCATACCCTTTGTTAACAATCATATACATAGAAATATCATGTTATAACTGAACATAAATGTGTTATTTTAAAAGACATGCACATGACTTGTCTAGCTTTGATTTCATGATACATGCACACACTTTGAACCACCCAATTATGGCTTAACTTGGCATACAATTAAGTCATAATACATCTGGTAAATTATGTAATTAAATTGCCATATCTTAAATAGACTTGTCTACGTTTTCTCGCGATGTTTTTGGAATACCATTATCGACGCTCCACTGTTCTAGAACTCCTCTAGAACGTCGAGCACTTGTTTCTATATACACACTCTCTTGAGTTGGATGAACTCTCCGTCGGATACTCCTTCTGCCGGACTAGTGAGTCATTGTTCAAGGCCTCCATAAGTCTCCTCTGTCCAAGGATTCCCACATGGTCGACGAGCCGGTTGTACCCTAACACATATTACACCCTTTAGGGATCAACATGATCCAAATAGCTATTAGAAGTTCGCTCTTATCTTGAATCACGCCGGACCTCTGGACCTGTGCTTAACATGGCCAGTGGTAGGGTCGTGAGTTCCACCTGACTGCCAACACCAAGTGCGCGTGTTGTGCAACTGTTACTATCACCTATTTACTCGACGTGTTACGTGCAATGTCCACTAGCTCTCATCTATACTCTACTCGCTCATCTATTCACATTCACTTTACTATCTCATCTATTCATCTAGTGCTCTCATCTATTTCTTGGTACTCTATATTGGCCATTGACTGATTGTCTAAAGATAAACAATATAACCAATGCTTGGCAATATATAAAGGGCCAGATCTGGTCCTGGGATGTGCACCCGAAAGTGCTAGTGCCCATGGGAGTTAAATGATCAGAGTGTTTGGCATTACACTTGAGTGCTATCTATCTCGACTATATAAATGACAATCAAAAGTGCTATGTTCTCTCGTTGTCTATCGATAAAAGTGCTATACTATACCCGTTGTTCTATTGCTATACTTTGTGCTATTTGTGCTATGGCCATCTTGCTATTTATGCTATACTCGACACTCTTGCTATATTTGGAAACTTTTGCTATTTCATTCACATGATATCATGCTATCTCTCACGTTACTTGACTCTCTCGCTGTAAACACCCGGAAATTTAGTGATTTAAAATTTTAGAAATAAAGGGGAATAAATAAATTCCGTAATTATCAGAATGATAAAACTTACGTACTATTATCGTACGATAAAAACACAGAGAAAAATTCCGTAAAAATTGTAAATCAACCCTAAATATTGTATCTAAGTGTTCCATAAAGTAATTCGTGCAAAGAAAATCTGATTGGTTGAGTGTACGTCACACGTGACTAAGTTAACCGAATTAGGAAACTAAGTCGGAAAAATTGTTAACACGGAAAAATAACCCAACCATAAATTAAATAACATATTGGAGAGACTTCCAACACCATGTATTAATGACCCATAACAAGATTGGGCCAATGAAGCACATTTGCCCAAGGATAAAATTTGGACAAGAAAATACCCATAAATTCGTGTATGTAATTATGCAGTGATTAGGGAGGGCAAATTAGGGTTAAAATTAGTGGTAATGGCCATGCATGGCAACCCCAAATGTGGCCAACCCTGTATGACATCTTCCATGGTGTAGCTACCTCCTTTAGGTGAGAAAATCCCAGATTTTGGAAAGTAGAAAGTAGAATTCGCAACCCCCTTTCCTAGTCCCATTAGGACATGTAAATACACCCAAATCTATAAGAACTCGTCACTAAACTCTTGGGGAGGTTTGGAAACGAGTTGGGGTCGTTTGGAGGCAAGCTAGGGCTTCAGAGGAGGAAGAGAAAGGTGGGAACCAGAGTTTCATCCATCTTCATCCTCTGCTGCATCCAGAATGTCGACTGGTCTTAGATTTTCATAAAGGTAGGTGTTTTCGGGCCAAGATTAGAGAAAACCTATACCATCTTGTAGAGATTTGAGTCTATGTTCATTTGCACTTGATTTTCCCAATTTTCATGGAGTATACATGAAGTATTAGTCGTTTTCCCTAAGTCGTGCACGATTAGGGCTTTCCACGTTCTTCTCATTATGCACGTGATTTGATACAGAATTAGACTAAACTTCCTTCGTGAAAGTTATTCTAATCGTAGTCTCAATCATCTTTAACGTTTAACATTTTGTCTAAATGTCATTAGTTAGAGAGTTACAAGCATGGTAAGTAAATCGCTGCATGAGATGTGTTTTCGGGTTACACATGACCTTTATGTTCTTCATATATTTCTCGAGATTAGAGACTGAATTAGATCTAACCTACAACATAAAAGTTCTTCCAATAGATGTCCTAGACATATTTTATGTAGAGGGATATAGGTGTTTCATGAATATCGCACCTGATTACTGTGTTTTCAGTTTGAGGTTTGAACCGCGTCCAGTTCAGGAGACGCGATTCCAGCGCCTGGTATCACATCGGCCAGGTCTGATGCGATCCACTAAATGGCATCCATGAGAGGCGAGTGATCCTCATGCTGACTGGTCAACGGTTGCATGAGACTTCGCGCCTACCTGGGAGTCTATGCAAGTCTGAATCGCGACTGTATCCCCCGACGCGATTCAGGCAGTTTTCCCGCCCATCGGATTAAGTAATGATTTCCTGTAAGGCGTCGCTATACCCCGACGTGATTTATCTTGAAAGGCGGCCGTGTAGGCCGACGCGATTCAGTTTTTTCACCGTTTGACCTGTTTACCTGTACACTATTTTGTAAAAACGTCCACTGTGTTGGACGCTATTCATAGGCCGACCCGAGCCTGTACTTTTCAGTCAGTCAGTCAGCATGTTAGTCTTTGTGGTCCGTCAGCATGTTGCATAGAGTTCCATAGTGTGCATTGGCATAAAAGAAATCCATCAATTTGAAAGCGGTAATGATATGAATATGATTCTAATGTGTAAATGTGATTGACCTTATGTTCATTTGATTATCTTGTGATCTTACTTATTGTCAATTGGACATGATAATAATATGATGTGAATGTATGGGTGAACACATGTTAGCGTAGACGTGTTAGTTAAAGTGATTCATCATGGGTTGTATATGAGTTTCTTTAAGTTATATGCTTTCCGATATTTCAGTTATTTGTTCATATTGCATACATGTTAGAAAAGATCCGTGACACGTCACTTACACCTTTGTACGAATAGACACACCTTTCTTGGGGAATTGAGAGCTCTCTGCCGGTCATTCCGAATCGGCAAGACTAGCGATCTTTTCCTTAAGACCTCCATAACTCTCTGCTCTCTACGGATTCCCACATAGAGGCCGAGCTGGTTGTACCATGAAGTACGGTGGAGATAGAGAGCACATGTTCCGCATACGATATGTCATTAGTCATCTTCACGTCAAGACATTAATGAATTATGCAACATAAGAGACATCGTTATACTGCCCATTTGTTCTCTTGAGCTTTTGTCATACATCAACTCTATGAATAATCATGTCTTTCTTACTATGAGCTTTTCATTGAAACTCCGTAGCCATAATATGATTATGTTTGTTCGGCACAATATGGGACTTCGGTCCATTTGACCAATGCCTGTGCAATAGGGGCCCTGTCTGGTCCTGGGGAAGAGCGCCCCAATGTACTTATTAATCGCGGGAGTATGGACTTGTGGTGCATGGCATGGCACTGATACTATATGCAAGATTTGTGTGAATGTCCCTTCGTGTTATATGATATGATATGATAAGTCTGATTACGTGAATACGTGATATCTGTGAATATGGCCAATTCATTTTATACGATTCTACTCTTGAAATATCTGTCCATTGTATATGCAACTCGACATTTGATCTGATATGATATCCGTTCTACTCTGCTATTCAATCTGTTAGTATTGCATGCATTGTCATCATATACATGTTCATATCTTGCCTATTTAAAATGTTAATCATGTATACTAGTGCCCGCACAATATTGAGATGTAAATCCTACTGAGCTAGTTCGCTCACCCCTATCATCCTGTCCTTTTCAGGTAGTGATGAGGAACCAGAGGAGACTGATGGGTCAGGGCCAGAGTGATGAGCAACCACCATATGAGGAGTTGATAGTCTAGGAATAGTTATTTGAGTAGTCTATGTAATAGTGAAACCTTTTTCATTTGAATAATGGGCCCTTTGATTGGCTCGATTGATGTAAGGTTTTTAATTAGTTGAATGAATGGAATAAAGAGTACTTTGGATGACAATATTATGGCCTCAAATGTGTTGTTATGTTTAATTGTGACTCTGCGTTATTCAACTGTGATACATCTATTTGTATCGTTCACGTCTCCCGATATTTATTCCGCTGCTAAATATTGGGGCGTGACAGTTGGTATCAGAGCCATAACTTAGGGTCCAAGGGAATAGGAACATAGAATGAAACTTGATCACACGAGTCAAAATCTGTCGTACCTAATGTGAGCTTGGGTAGAACCATGGGAATAGAAGTCACATGTGATATATCTAGATGACTAACTTATATTATTATCTTGAAGGTACTTATTACCTCAATGGCCGCTGAATGTGCCCAGGCTAGGAACATGCAACAAACAATACAGAACATGACTCAGGCTATCCTGCAAGCCACCCAGGGTGGAGGTAACCGCGGAGCCGGTGATCTCCATCGGAATTTTCGGAATATGGATCCACCTAGGTTTGAAGGGAGTACTGACCCACATGTTGCTGAACACTGGGTTAAGGAAATTGAAAGGATATTCAGGGTCATGCAATGCACGGACCAGAACAAAGTACTGATAGCGACCTTCCAATTGGAAAAGGATCCCAGGGCATGGTGGGAGTCGGTAGAAGCAACATTGAATGGCCAACAACAAACATGGACTCAGTTCATTGAGGAATCAACACCAAGTACTTTTCTGAGAGGGTCCAGGAATGAAAGCAGCCGAATTGCGGCTTTGAAGCAGAGAGGCTCAATGTGGCCGAGTATGAGGCCCAATTCTCTCGTCTGTCCCGATATGATGTTCACTTGATTGGGACAGAAAGGATGAAGGGAAAACACTTTTTGAATGGCTTGAGGCCCCAGTTCATCACTCAACTAGCGCGAATGGACATTCAAACCTATGCTGACATGGTAAAGAAGGCTCAGTTACTGGAAGATGCCATGGAGACTACCGAAAGAATTAAGGGAAAATCCGTAAAAAGGGAGCAAGTGTCTTCTACAGGAAGGTATCAGCCGACCATTGGGAAGAAAAGGCCCAGTGGCGGAGTAGATGAACCAGCTGAAAAAAAACCAAAGGAGTTAGGTAAGCAGATAGTGGTGACAACGGGAGAAAGGTGCAAACATTGTGACAAAGCTAGTCACCAGTCTGAACATTGCTGGAGAGCGCATGGGAGATGCCTGCACTGTGGTAGTTGTGACCATAAGATCTCGGACTGCCCAATGTTGAAAGAACCAGCTTCTCAGGACAAGCGTCTGAATGGACAGAAGAGGCAAGGCCGCTTGCAAGCTATTCAGGAACCTGAAGCTGCTAAAGAAGGAGTATCGTGGAAGGTACACTTACTATTCTTTCCGCCCTGCATTCGTTCTATTTGATACGGGAGCTACGCATTCCTTATATCTCAAACATTTGTTGATACCCTACCTGTGAAACCCGTCCCAATGAAATCCGGAATAGTTGTGTCAACCCCGATTGGTCTTGGCACCAATCTTACAAACCATATGCCATCTATTGAATTGTTGATTGAAACCCAAAACCTACCATCAAATTTAATATGCATGGACATGGAGGGGTATGATGTGATACTGGGAGCAGACTGGATGTCTGAACATGGAGCTAGTATCAATTGTAGGAGAAGTCGGGTAACCTTTAGCCATTACCCAAAACTAGTGTTCACAGGAGATAGAAACCGCAGGAGATTGTCCCTTATATCTGCATTACAAGCCAAGAGGATGTTGAGGAAAGGTTGTATGGCCTTTCTTGCTGCTGTTGTCATCACAAAGAAGGAAGTCAAAATTGAGGACATCCATGTTGTCAGCAAGTATACTGGCGTTTTTCCAGAAGACTTGCCAGGGGTTCCTCCTGAGCGAGAGGTCGATTTTACCATCGAGTTGGTCCCTGGAGTAGCACCAGTATCTAGGGCACCATATAGAATGTCCCACGTAGAACTGAAGGAATTAAAATAGCAACTGATGGAACTGTTAGAGAAGGGATTCATCCGACCAAGCACATCACCATGGGGTGCACCTATCCTCTTTGTCAAGAAGAAAGATGGGTCGATGAGGCTGTGTATAGATTACAGACAACTAAACCAGTTAACCATTAAGAATAAATATCCCCTGCCAAGAATTGATGAGTTGTTTGATCAATTATCTGGAGCTAAATACTTCTCTAAAATAGATCTCAGATCCGGCTATCATCAATTGAGGATCAAGGGAGAAGACATTCACAAGACAGCCTTCCAAAGCAGGTATGGGCATTATGAATTTATTGTTATGCTGTTCGGACTAAGAAATGCCCCTGCAATTTTCATGCAGTTGATGAATAGCATTTATCGCCCATATCTTGATAAATTTGTGGTGGTATTCATCGATGATATATTGATCTATTCCAAGACAAAGGAAGAGCATGAGGAGCAATTGAGGATTTCATTACAGATTTTAAGGGAGAATAAATTATATGCCAAGCTAAGTAAATGTGAATTCTGGCTTGAGGAGGTATCCTTTTTAGGACGTGTGGTAACCAGGGATGGTATCGCTGTTGATCCATAAAAGGTTGAGGCTGTACTGAAATGGGAAAGACCAACAAGCGTCACAGAGATCAGGAGCTTTCTTGGATTAGCAGGATATTATCAAAGGTTTATAAATGATTTCTCAAAGATTGCAGTGCCATTACCAAGCTGACCCGGAAGGAAAATCTGTTTGTGTGGACCGATGAATGTGAAGAAAGCTTTAACACTTGAAGAAGTTCTGACTACTGCTCCTGTCCTCGCCTTACCTACTAAAGAGGGAGGATTTGAAATTTATTCAGATGCTTCTGGAACAGGTCTGGGATGCTTCTTAATGCAACAAGGGAAAGTAATAGCATATGCCTCAAGATAGTTGAAGATCCACGAAGTGAACTACCCGATTCATGACCTGGAGTTAGCAGCTGTAGTATTCGCCTTGAAAATTTGGAGGCATTATATCTATGGTGAGCAATTTAAAGTATTTTCTGACCACAAGAGTTTGAAATATTATTCTCACAGAAAGAGCTTAACATGAGACAAAGAAGGTGGTTAGAGTACATTAAGGACTTTGACTTTTCCATTCAATATCACCCTGGGAAACCAATGTAGTGGCAGAGCTCTAAGTAGACAACCAGGAGCTATGCTAGCTAGTATGATGCAGGGCGAATGAAAGTTACTGGAGCAATTTGCAAGCTTGAACTTAGACATGGGAAAGAAGGAAAAACAAGTAATGATTTCCAACCTCCAGATACAATCCGATCTACTGACCGAAATCAAGGTGAAACAGGGAGAGGATCCATTCTTAGTTGAGATCAAGGAGAAGCTAGAACAAAGACCTGACTTTACTCTATCAGCTGAGGGAAGATTACTATTCTGAGGTAGAACATGTGTCCCTCATCATGGAGAACTCAAGAAGAGGTTATTAAATGAAGCTCATTAGTCCAAGTACACGATTCATCCTGGATCAACAAAGATGTACCAAGACTTAAAAAGGTCGTACTGGTGGCCAAACATGAAGAGGGATGTGGCCGATCATGTGTCATACTGTTTAACCTGCATGAAAGTCAAGGCCGATCATTTCTGTACAGCTGGTGGACTGCTACCACTAGAAATCTCGGAATGGAAGTGGGATAGCATCGGTATGGACTTTATCATGGGATTGCCCAAGACTAGAGGTGGTATGGATGTAATTTGGGTAATAGTTGATCGATTGACTAAGTCAGCTCACTTCTTGCCGATTAAGAGTACCTGGTCAGTGGATGTATTGGTTGCACTATATGTTAAGGAAGTAGTTAGATTGCATGGGGTTCCATCTAACATAATATCAGATCGGGACCCTAGATTTACTTCACACTTCTGGAAGGGTTTACAAGCAGCAATGGGTACTAAACTAAACTTTAGAACTACCTTCCATCCTCAGACTGATGGACAAATCGAAAGGACCAATCAAATTGTGGAATATATGCTTTGTGCTCTGGTGCTAGATTTTAGGGGTCGATGGGATGATCAGTTGTACCTGATGGAGTTTGCATAAAACAACAGCTATCAGGCAAGTATCAAGATGGCACCGTTTGAAGCCTTATATGGCAGGAGTTGCAGATCACCCCTTTGTTGGGAAGAGGTTGGGGAGAACCAATGGTTGGACCGACTTAATTGAGGCGGCTGTCAGAAAGGTTCAAATTGTCAGGGAACGTCTAAAGATAGCACAATCTAGGCAGAAGAGTTATGCAGACAAGAGAAGGAGAGAACTAGAATTTAAGGTTGGCGAACATGTTTTCTTGAAGGTCTCACCTTCAAGGGGAATTCAAAGATTTGGGATCAAAGGAAATTTGAGTCCCAGATTTATCGGACCATTTGAAATTCTGGAAAGGATTGGTCAGGTGGCGTATAGACTTGCACTATCTTCACAGCTAGCGAACGTGCATAATGTGTTCCACATATCCATGCTGAGGAAGTACTTATTCAATGCCGACCATGTAATCAACCATGAGGACTTGGAGATTTGGGAGGACCTGACTTATGAAGAGAAGCTGATCAAACTGTTGGATCGGAAGATTCAACGACTCAGGAATCGTACCATACCTATGGTGAAGGTCCAATAGAGTCGAGACGGAGTTACTAATGCTACCTGGGAAACAGAGGAAAGAATGAAGAAAAACCACCCAGAACTATTCTCAGTACGGAACTACACTAATATGTGTAAATTTGGGGACTAAATTTCTAAGTGGGGGAGGATGTAACACCCAAAAATTTAGTGATTTAAAAATTTTAGAAATAAAGGGGAATAAATAAATTTCGCAATTATCGAATAAAACTTATGTACTATTATCGTACGAGAAAAAACACATCAAAAATTCCGTAAAAATTATAAATAAACCCCAAATATTGTCCCTAAGTGTTCCACGAGGAATTCGTGCAACGGAAAATCTGATTGGTCGAGTGTACGTCATACGTGACCAGTTAACCGAATTAGGAAACTAAGTCGGAAAAATTGTTAACACGGAAAAATAACCCAACCATAAATTAATAACATATTGGAGAGACTTCCAACACCATGTATTAATGACCCATTAACAAGATGGGCCAATGAAGCACATTTGGCCCAAGGATAAAATTTGGACAAGAAAATACCTAGAAATTCATGTATGTAATTATGCAGTGATTAGGGAGGACAAATTAGGGTTAAAATTAGTGGTAATGGCTATGCATGGCAGCCCCAAATCGTGGCCAACCCTGTATGACACCTTCCCATGGTGCAGTTACCTCCTTTGGATGAGAAAATCCCAGATTTTGGAAAGTAGAAAGCAGAATTCGCAGCCCTCTTTCCTAGTCCCAGTAGGACATGTAAATACACCTAAATCTATAAGAACTCATCACTAAACTCTTGGGGAAGGTTTGGCAATGAGTTGGGGTCATTTGGAGGCGGGCTAAGGCTTCAGAGGAGGAGGAGAAAGGCTGGGAACCGGAGTTTCATCCCTCTTCATCCTCTGCTGCATCCAGAACATCGACTAGTCTTAGATCTTCATAAAGGTAGGTGTTCTCGGAACAAGATTAAAGAAAACCTATATCATCTTGTAGAGCTTTGAGTCTATGTTCATTTGCACTTTATTTTCTCAATTTTCATGGAGTATACATGAAGTATTAGTCGTTTTCCCTAAGTCGTGCACGGTTAGGGCTTTTCCCGTTCTTCTCATTATGCACATGATTTGATACCGAATTAGACTAAACTTCCTTCATGAAAGTTATTCTACTCGTAGTCCCAATCATCTTTCAAGTTTAACATTTTGTCTAAATGTCATTAGTTAGAGAGTTACAAGAATTGTAAGTAAATCACTGCATGAGATGTGTTTTCAGGTTACACATGACCTTTATGTTCTTCATATATTTCTCAAGATTCAAGAATGAATTAGATCTAACTCAAAACATAAAAGTTCTTCCAATAGATGTCCGCGACATATTTCATGTTGAGAGTTTTGTCTAAATGTCAGTAGATAGAGAGATATAGGCATTGCATGAATATCGCACCTGGATTACTGTGTTTTCAGTTTGAGGTTTGAACCGCGTCCAGTTCAGGAGACGCGATTCCAGCGCCTGGTATCACGTCGGCCAGGTCTGATGCGATCCACTAAATGGCATCCATGAGAGGCGATGTGATCCTCATGCTGACTGGTCAACGGTTGCATGAGACTTCGCGCCTACCTGGGAGTCTATGCAAGTCTGAATCGCGACTGTATCCCCCGACGCGATTCAGGCAGTTTTCCCTCCCATCGGATTAAGTAATGATTTCCTGTAAGGCGTCGCTATACCCCGACGTGATTTATCTTGAAAGGCGGCCGTGTAGGCTGACGCGATTCAGTTTCTGCACCGTTTGACCTGTTTACCTGTACACTATTTTGTAAAAACATCCACTGTGTTGGACGCTATTCATAGGCCCACCCGAGCCTGTACTTTTCAGTCAGTCAGTCAGCATGTTAATCTTTGTGGTCCGTCAGCATGTTGCATTGAGTTCCATAGTGTGCATTGGCCTAAAAGAAATCCATCAATTTGAAAGCGGTAATGATATGAATATGATTCTAATGTGTAAATGTGATTGACCTTATGTTCATTTGATTATCTTGTGATCTTACTTATTGTCAATTGGACATGATAAGAATGATGTGAATGTATGGGTGAACACATGTTAGCGTAGACGTGTTTAGTTAAAGTGATTCATCATGGGTTGTATATGAGTTTCTTTAAGTTATATGCTTTCCGATGTTTCAGTTATTTGTTCATATTGCATACATGTTAGGAAAGATCCGTGACACGTCACTTACACCTTTGTACGAATAGGCACACCTTTCTTGGGGAATTGAGAGCTCTCTGCCGGTCATTCCGAATCGGCAAGACTAGCGATCTTTTCCTTAAGACCTCCGTAACTCTCCGCTCTCTATGGATTTCCACATAGAGGCCGAGCTGGTTGTACCATGAAGTACCCTGGAGATAGAGAGCACATGTTCCGCATACGATCTGTCATTAGTCATCTTCACGTCAAGACATTAATGAATTATGCAACATAAGAGACATCGTTATACTGCCCATTTATTCTCTTGAGCTTTTGTCATACATCGACTCTATGAATAATCATGTCTTTCTTACTATGAGCTTGTCATTGAAACTCCGTGGCCATATATGAAATATTTTGTTCGGCACAATATGGGACTTCGGTCCATTTGACCAATGCCTGTGCAATAGGGCCCCTGTCTGGTCCTGGGGAAGAGCGCCCCAACGTACTTATTATCGCGGGAGTATGGACTTGTGGTGCGTGGCATGGCATTGATATTATATGCAAGATTTGTGAGATGTGCCTTCGTTTGATATGATATGATATGATAAGTTTGATATGAAGTCTGATCACATGAATACGTGATATCTGTGAATATGGCCAATTCATTTTATACGATTCTACTCTTGAAATATCTGTCCATTGTATATGCAACTCGACATTTATCTGATATGATATCCGTTCTACTCTGCTATTCAATCTGTTATATTGCATGCATTGTCATCATATACATGTTCATATCTTGCCTATTTAAAATGTTAATCATGTATACTAGTGCTCGCACAATACTGAGATGTAAATCCTACTGAGCTAGTTCGCTCACCCTATCATCCTGTCCTTTTCAGGAGTGATGAGGACCAGAGGAGACTGATGGGTCAGGGCAAGAGTGATGAGCAACCGCCATATGAGGAGTTGATAGTCTAGGAATAGTTATTTGAGTAGTCGATGTAATAGTGAAACCTTTTTCATTTGAATAATGGCCCTTTGTTGGCTCGATTGATGTAAGGTTTTTAATTAGTTGAATGAATGGAATAAAGACTTTGGATGACAATATTATGGCCTCAAATGTGTTGTTATGTTTAATTTGACTCTGCTTTATTCAACTATGATACATCTATTTGTATCGTTCACGTTTCCCAGTATTTATTCCGCTGCTAAATATCGAGGCGTAACACTCGCTTTTTCATTAGTTACTCTGCCTTTTTAATGCATTAATTATTTAAAGCCTACTTGATTATTGAGATTTAAGTCCTACTGGGTGTTATCGCTCACCCTGCGTTATTTGTCGTTGTGTGATGGGAACGACCAGGAGTGATGTCATGAGTACCCTAGCGTTCTAGCATTATGTTCGAGTCGTAGTTTAGTCTTTTGCTTATTTCAATGTAATTAGGCCCTATAGAATGACTCTGATATTAGTGGTTGTAACTAGACATTTGAAAGTTATTAATGAGAAGAATTTTCTTGTATTATTCATTGTGCAATTGTTTGATCTCTAGTACTTGCTCTGTACCCATTTACTTGCAACTGCCTCGCGTTCCGATATTCTGCGTCGGGGCGTGACAGATCTTCTCCTCTTCCTTTAGCCATTAAGCAAATCTTAGTGTTTGTTTCGTCAGCTGCTATGCTTTCGCCTTCATCATCTTCATCCTCTTCACTCTAGGTTTCAACCATTACTTTGAGCTTGTTTTTCTTCCATTTGGAGTGAATTTTCTCCTGAGCCTCAGGGCATTCTAATTTGACATGCCCTAGTTTTCTTCAGTTATAACAAATGAATTTATCAGATCTTTTGTTCATAGATTGTTTAAGTTTTGTAGAGCTACTTACTTGTGGTCTTCCTTTCAAAAATTTCCTACCTTTATTTTTTAGGAATTTTTTGAACTTCTTCGTGATAATTGCAAACTCACCTGAGTCATCTTTTGAGCTAGATGACTCACTTCCATCAGACATCTCTTTGATGCTTGGACTTGCTTTGAGGGCCAATGGTTTCTTTATCATTAACGAATCGATCAGCTGATCAGTAGTTGTAGTTGACATGTTCCTAGACAGTAGCCTTTGTATGCTAAATTGGAGTCAAGGATCTAAGAATTTTTCTAACTAGTTCATACTCAGTGTATGTTTTTCCTAGATTGTTTAGCCATTTGTCAATAGTGTCAACCTACCATACATCATTGAGATGGTTTCATCATTTTTCATTTTAAAAGCTTCATACTCAGAAATCAAACAAGCCGCTACATTAGCGGCGCATAAACCTTGTTCGTTAACCAAGTTTGTTCAGTGGTCGTAATTGGTTAGTGGGAAAAAAGTGGGCCAGGACCCAAAAGAATTTGGCGAAGTGTTTATTCTTGAACGACGGAAGTGGAAAGAAGGAGAGGGAATATTTTTTTAATCTCCGAAATTGTACTAAGTCTTGTTCCAGGTGAACGACCCGAAGAAGTCACAGTTTACATCTTCCGGCCCAGTAAAGTGATAGTAGAAGAATAAGAAAGAGAAGAGCTAAGATTCAGGAAAGTTAGAGTATTTGTTCCATTTTTGAAATGGGAGTCATTTTTTTTCTATTTCTGATTCCCCTGATCAAACTTGAATGTAAACATACCAATACGTATTCGCGAGAACACTTAACGATGACTTTATAAGTAGTGTGAACCAGGACTGGAAACTGGCCCCTGCAGTTCCAGCCGGAAGTACTACAAAGGCCCTCTGCAAGGATAGAGGTTGTTCCTCTCGAACCTGACCAATCAGAAGTACCTTTATAGATTACCATTAGATGGCTCCATACTTCCATGGCTGTGGCACATGAGGAAACTCTTGAAAACTCTGTAGGATGAAGAGAGCATTGCATGATGTTCATGGTGCTCCAGTTAGCATTAGACTTCTTGATTTGCTCTGGAGTCCATTTCTCTTCATCTTCTGGGAGCTCTTATGGTCCACTACTAACCACCTTCCAGAATTAATGATCTCGGGCTCTGAGGAAAATCTACATGCGTGTTTTCCAATAGGTATAGTTAGTTCCATCAAAATAAGGATGTCTATTTACAAAATGACCTTCTGCAATGTATCCTCTGGAATCCATTCCATAAGAAACTCTCCTTGTTGTTAAACCACAGAAACGGAGAGCCAGGCTCTGATACCACATGTTAGTTGTGGAATGTATATCTAGAGGGGGGGGGTGAATATATATAGGCCTTGTTTAAAATATTATGAAGCAAATTTTATGATTTGAGACTAGACAATTGCAATAGCACAAACCAGAAGCAAACCAAACAATGCAAGCAAGATTTTAAGGTGGTTCGGCTAAAGTGTGGAGACCTACATCCACCACTCACTTAACCAAGTGAGGCTTCACTAGAGTAGCTCAAAATGAGCAAGACTGCTCACAAAACTGCTGATTCACAGCCTAAGACATCTGCTAGCTAACAGCTTGACACATCTGCTGACTCACAGCTTGAGTACAGAATATGGATCTCACAATTCACACAGAATTGAGATCACACAAGTCTCATACTACCAAGTGTGAGATCTACACCTATATCTCCAATAGAAGCATTCAATTGGATGAGGTAAACAAGAAGAGGTAAAATCAAACTTGAGGAGTTCGAAGTGTATGATGAATTAGATCAAACACTGATGCTGCGTCCGAGCATAATTCTTCTGCTCTGATTTGAATTGCTCTTCAGACTTGAGATGACAGTCGGAGTTGATTGCTTTGAGCCACTTGAACGATTGCTAGATGGTCTCCTCAAATCCGAACAGAAATCGGATTTCCTACTAATGGAGTATCTACAAATTCGAAGAAGACAATCCTCCTAGCACTATGCGATCGCAACACCCTCCATGATAGATCTCATCTCTTTCAAGTTCTTATCTAGAGTTTTCTCTGGAAGGCATCTGGCTCTTCACAAGTTTCTCACCTCTCATCTTTCTCTTTGCCTTCGCATGTTGCATTTTATCTCAGTCTTTTCGGGTCACATCGGATCCCATTTTTTTGGAGAATCTTTTGCCGCCAAAAGGTTCTTCTGAAATCTTGTACAATGCGCCAAAGAATCTCCAATGAATGGGCCTTGGGAAATGAGCCTAGGCCTTGGTTCATGTGCCCAAAAGTGATGGTTGGCAAGACCATCTTATTTCTGAAAGAACACTTGAAGCATGTGTCGACACATGCAATGACTTGTGTCAACACCGTTGAACATTTTCTCAGGTTTATAGACTGTGTATTTCGTGTGTTGACCTGCTTTAGTGCTTGTGTCAACCTCCTGAGTGGTTTGCTCAAATAGCTTATTGGACTTCATACTAGTGTCAAACTGATTCAGCATGTGCGTTGACCTCCTGAGTCGTTTATGCAAATAGCTTGCTGGATAGTGAACATGTGTTGACCTGAACTCAGACTTGCGTTGACCTCCTGAGTCGTTTATGCAAATAGCTTGCTGGATAGTGAACGTGTGTCGACCTGAACTCGGACTTGCGTTGACCTCTTGAGTTCTTTTATTCAAGTGCTTACTGGAGAGCCAACTTGTGTTGACCAATCAGTCAACATGCGTCGACCTCCTATGTTCATTTTCACTTAGCGCTTACTAGAGGGCATGACTTGTGTCGACCTGCTTTCAGTTCTGCATTGACCTCATTTAGAAAATTTGCATTTTATGGTACCTGTTGAAAATTTTAAAGTGTTAGAAAAATTTGTAAACATTACTTGAATTATTTATCATAGTTCTTTATGACTTATGACATCATCAAAACTAGAGACTCAACATGGACAAGCAAAGATGTTTGAGACTCCTCTATTATTGCACTTACCCTACTATTATATGTTATAATTTGTTGTCTGTCGCTCTCCACTTGTCGCCAATTACTAGGTGTAGCGGCTCTGGATACTTATGCCCGAGAAGGCTCCATATCCAGATCTGCCTCCTATGAACAGACTGTAGTCTTACAAAGGATATCATTCACACGTGTTCAGTAATAATATAAAAGACAATCACAGTGGTATTAAGATGCTGATAAAGTACATGATCGTATACATATTCACAGAATTACACTATCTCAGTAAATTATTACATATCCAAAAGAAAAATACAAGAGCCTAGGGCATACCCTGAGGTGTACAACAAGTGAAAAGCTCACACTAATGCTAGTGGTACAGGTCCGTCTCCGAGAAACCACGCCTGCTAATGCACCTAAAAGGTTGGGGGTGTAGGGGTGTGAGCCTCACAAAATCACAGACTAAGCAGGAAAATTTCTCCAAACAATAATATATAATCCATGTGTAACAAAAGAGAAACACTAAATAGCACAAGTCTACTAGTTAGCTCACATATAACAATTTAAAGGAAACCCACAGAAAGCTGGAACATAAGCATGTTTCCTAATCAACATAAATAATTACATTACTCATAACTAAGCAGCTAGTTACTCATGATAATCATAATTAACATAAACAACAGTAAATCCACTATAAACCATCATCTAGGAACTACTTAAACCAGACAAGCATTGGAAGTAAGCTACTGAAAGGAAATTAAGAAAACACTAGCCAACAGTAGAAACGAATGGTACCTTATCGAGTTCCACATCACACACTATAGAGTAAACGACAAGTAGAGTCGGAAGGAACGACGCTAACACTTAGGTCACGAGTACTGGTTCATGATGTCAATATCTAACCTAGACAAGCCAACAAAGGAAAACACCTATATGCCTCGCAGCCACAGACGAAAGGTCAAACTACGACTCCATCTCGACAAGTACACAAAACTGTGGAGCCAACCGACACCACCTACAAACAACAAGCTGTAGACCCATGCCTAACACACCTATAAGGCTTCTGGGGCCCTTAGTGTAACACCCCAAAAATTTAATTGATTAAAAATGTAGGAAAATAACAAATAATTAAAATGTCAAATAAAAATAAATTACAATCATAGTTAAACTCCTAAAAAGTAGAATCAACCATTTAAATTATTCTGAGCCAAAACAACTCTTATTATACCAAAGAGCAAACCCCAATGACATTAAATCCAAAAAAATCATAACCCTGATTGAGCAGAAAAATAGAAAGGGGCAATTAGGACAAAAGCGAAGGCAATTAGCCATACTTAGCATCCCAAATTCGTACCCAGCCATGTTAGGATGTTTCCTAATAGCATTACTACACCAATTGCGAGGAGAATCATCAAATCTTGGAAGGTACAATGCTAGAACCGCAACTCAACTTTCCTAGTCCCATTAAGACTTGAATTAACCCTAAATCTATAAACAATTGCATGAGACTCTAGGGTAAAGGTTACCATCGTCCTGGGGTCGTGAGGAGGCTAGCTAGGGAACCAGAGGAGGAGGAATTTGTTCCAACCCAAGGCTTCTTCCTCAAGTCGTGCTCTGTACAACTGTCCAGAAGACCTCTCTTAGAACCAACCAAAGGTTGGTGTTCTCGGGCCATACAAGAACAAATCTCATACCATGATAAAGATCATCGTGTCTAGTTTCATATGCACTATGAGTATTAAGTGTTTTCCAAACATCACGCATGTTTAGGGTTTTTAGTGTTCATGTCAATTTTAACACATCCCGAGGCCAAATCATGTGAAACCAAAACCATAGTCCTCTTCTACTCATCGTACCCAAACATCTTTCATGTTCATACTTTTGTTCCAAAAGCCCTAGATCTTGAGTTATAAGAGTTGTATGCATGTCTACCCCGTTTTTACTGTTTTCAGATGAAACCCTAAACCGCGACCATTCCAGACGTCACGTTCCTCATTGCATGAATACGACGTACTAGACCGTCGCGTTCACATCAAAGGCGACCGAACCTTCCATCATAATTATGACATGGATTCGACCGTTCTGACACATAAAACTATATGTCACATGTGTTTCAGTGTCGCTCTAGAACGCGACAGGTAGTGCCGTCGCGATTTAACTAGTTTTCGGCTCATGTTTTTCGCACATTTTTTATAATGAGATTTTGAAAACACCTCATGAACGTGACGTGTCAAACCGTCATGATTGATGGTGGTCGCGACCCATTGCCTATTGCGTTTTGATGGCGATCGACAAGGTCATCGCATTTTAAAAGCCATCGTGACATATCAGCCTGTCACAACATGAAGGCGACGGACAGGTCCATCGTGATTTGATGCTTCACAGAGTGCTAGTATTCCTAAACCATGTACAGTCTTCTTAAGTGCGATGACTGAACCCGTCGCGATTTAGAGGCCAACTCGAGATTGTTTTCTTGAGTAGTGCAGTCAACCATATGCATGTCCTACTGTCATATCATGTCATGTAGTTATTCAATGGCCTAAAAGTTATCAACCTACATGAAAGCTGTAGGTATATGAACTTTTATTCTAAGTGCTCGTAATGATACTTGATTCTATATGCCATGTGAATATCATTGTGCTTGTCCATACTTTGTCTTGTTCATAACTAAAAGTGCTATATGTTAAAAATATAGCAACCATGTGATAGACTGAATTGCATACCATGTCATGCTTGCTTGTTATAAGCTTTCTGTCTCGTTTTAAACTGATGGATTGTGATATTGAGACATGTTCTACACGACACATTGCACATATAGGCAGCCCTCTCTTGGGGAATTGGAAACACTCGGCGGTCATTCCGTATCGGCAGACTAGTGGTATTTTCTCTAAGACCTTTGTAATTCTCCGTAATCTGTGGATTCTCTCATGGAGACCGAGTTGGTTGTACCATTGAAGTTTTCAGAAGATAGAAAGCACCTCTATGCTTATCTACTTCTCGTGAGAGTGATTTGATACATGGAAACCAAGCCACTAAGTATAATGATTGAACTAATGAAATTAAACCGTTATGCTGCCGAAATTCACTCTGGATCATGTCTACTTGCCTTGTTCCTTATTATCATTGACATGATCTTTAGTTCATAATTGTCCATTTCTTGAAAATCGCATTGGCCATTAATGAATGAATGAATGGAATTACCAGAAATTATTGGAACTTCGGTTCATAACCATGCCTATGCATATAAGGGCCAGCTTGGTCCTGGGAGGAGCACCCGCAATACTTATAATCATGATTATATATGATCCATTGAGGTGTCTGGCAATCACCTAATTGAATGCAAGATTGTTATTGGATGATTGAATGATCGATTGATTGATTTAACTTTTATATGTGAAATGACCAACTCTATTGTACACGTCATCGTTATCGAATCTAATATGTCATTGTCTACTGGAATTCTATGGAATTCAACTAGTGCTATTCAATGTACGTGCTATAGATTATTGAATCCCTTTTATTTGTCAAATGATCATAATGTCATTCACCCCATTGATAATCTTTCCTTCTCATATGATAAATGTCATTGGATTTGTTTCCTGAATCATTTTCGTACATGTTATATCTTGGAATTGCCCATATCTGTCACGCCCCGCCAATTTAGCAGCGGAATAAATCGCGGAGACATGAGGAAAGTACATAGTAGAGTAAAATGTACAACAGTTGAATGATTCAGAGCATCTAATGAACAATAATTGGAATAAACTATTCATTTCATTGAAATTCACTAAGACTATTACAACCACTAATTCGAAGCCAATACATAGGGCTCAATGACATAATTACATTGAAAAGAAATCTACAACAACAACTACTAGACTCCATTATACTAGGGAAACTTCATCAAATGACTCCAGGTTGTTCATCACTTTGGTCCCGTCCCATTAGTGTGTGTGACGTCATTGTCTGACTTACCTGAGACACAATAACAAATAACGAAGGGTGAGCGATAACGCCCAGTAGGACTTAAATCTAGTGAATCAAGCAGGCTTTAAATAATTAGTGCTTTAAAAGGCAGAGTAATTAATGATAGAGCGAGTCATGTAAAGTCGAGAAAGTAATAGCACAAGTAACATGGTTCAGATAGCAGATGAATCAAATATAGCACGATGATTAAAGTCAAGTCACGCTAGAAATGATAACAACACGATGGCAAATAACGTCAACGTCAAGCAATAGCAAGTATCATGTATAGCAAGGAGAGAGAAAGTAGTTGGCCATATAGAGAGTAAATTGCACTTTGATTGATTTTTTTATCAATCGAAATAGTATAGCACTTTTGATTAACTTTCGTCAATCGAAATAGTAATGGCACTTTGGTTATCTATAGATAGGCGAGAGAGAATATAGCACTTTTGTTGTCAATAGACAATGAGAGAAGATAACACTTTGTTTTGTCAAAGACACCGAGCAAATATAGCACTTTGTGTTGATTGTCTTAGATTAATCTTGATAGTATGGCACTTGGATGTAATGCCGACATCCTGATCATTTAACTCCCATGGGAAAATGGCACTTTCGGGCGCTCTCCCCAGGACCAGATCGGGCCCTATTGCACTGGCATTGGTCATGTTATTTATCTTTAGACAATCAATTAATGGCCAATAGAGAGTACCAAGAAATGGATAAGAGCACTAGATGAATAGATGAGATAGTAGAGTGAACGTGATAGTAGAGTGAACGTGAATAGATGAGTGAGTAGAGTTTTGATGAGAGCTAGTGGACATTGTACGTAACACGTCGAGTAAACAGGCAATAGTAACAGTTGCACAACACGCGCGTTTGGTGTTGGCAGTCAGGTGGAATTCACTACCCTTCCACTGGCCATGTTACGCACAGGTCCAGAGGTTTGGTGTGATACAAGATAAGAGCGAACTTCTAATAGCCGTTTGGATCATGTTGATCCCTAAAGGGTATCATAGGTGTTAGGGTACAACCAGCTCTTCGACCATGTGGGAATCCATGGACAGAGGAGACTTATGGAGGCCTTGAATAAGGATTCACTAGTCTGGCGGAAGGAATATCCAACGGAGAGTTCATCCAAGTCAAGAGAGTGTGTATATAGAAACAAGTGCTCGACGTTCCAGAGGAATTCTAGAATAGTGGAGCGTTGGTAACGGTATTCCAAATCCTCGCGAGAAAATGTAGACAAGTATATTTAAAATAGGACAGTTAAATACATTATTAAAATAAATTTCCAGATACATTATGCAATATTTTTATTGCAAATTAAGCCATCTTGGATGGTTCAAGTGTGTGCTTGTGACATAGAGAATCATGGAATATGAAAAGGGTAATGTGAATGATTTAATTAATTAAAATATGTCCAAGATTAATAACTTCGTTTTCTGTGTTTAAGAGAGTTAACAGGTTAAAGGGTTACAATAGAAAGTCAAAACTTGCAGAGATAGGGGGTTTCATTCAAAAATTTTGGATCGCGATGTACCACAACAAGGGTCGCGATGGAGTCAAGTGTGAACGCGACAGGGCTTGTAAGGATCGCGATGGGCTTGTCTGATCAGGCCGGCAGATCGCGACGGGGTCGCTTGAGGGTCGCGATGGCTAGGTTAGGTCTGGCGGCCAAAACGAGGCGGGGTACCCTATCGCGATCAGATCGTGACAGGTTCCTATGTGGCGACGGCCCTGAGAACGCGACCTATCGGCCTTCACATTCTCAGGTTTTGAGCTTGAGTTCGAGCGGGAAAAAGGACAGGCTCAGATTGCGGGCCAACATTCTATCTTTTGACATAGGGTCATTCAGAAAATCATAACTAATTGTATAGTCAATGAATGAACATGAAATAGTTACAAAACGACGCTAACATACATGGGTACTTACAGTAAATATGAATTTGAAAACAACCAGGGTTTCGACATGCTTTAAACACGGGTATTCATGATGAACATGAAACAGTACATAGTTAAGATCAACGATTTAATTCGCAAGATAGGATGGATGAAAATTAGGGCTTTCAAGGGCAAAAGATGCCTAACATGCGTCAATATCTCCAATAAAATTTCCGTAGCATGAAGTTTAGTATACATGGAGATCAAGAATTAAAAAGATGGTTCGCGGTCATGATGAGTGCAGAACATGAAAAATAAAGAAGAAAATATTGGCTCGATGAAAAATCGGAAACCAAAGGGCTTTTGTTCTTGAGGTTTGGATCAACCTACAGACGAAATTTTATGATTTATGCTCGTGAGAATGCCTACCTTTAATCATTTTCCTCTTCTTGGGCTAGAACTTGAAGAACTCGGGTTGAAGCTTTGATGAAGCCTCCTTCGCACGAATTCTCCTCCTCCTTGGCCTCTCCTCCAGGTCCAGCAACTCTTGGCAATGAGCTAGGGCCGGCCATGGGGGTTTAGGAGAGTATTTATGTCTCTTATGCTTCTAATTCCTAATAGAACTCTAACTCCTATTTAATTCTGAGATTTGCTATTTAATTCCACCTTCCAATCTTGCCATGTCCAATTTGGGTTAGGTTGGGATCCAAATTCGTGGCCAACCTATTAGGGTAGGTTTAGGAATCCAAATCCAACACAAACTACTTATTTTAATATTTTCATACCCCTTTTCTATTTAGGTAATATTTAAGTTACGAATTTAGGGTATTTTTCTATTATTCCTCTTTTAAAAATCCCTATTTTGGCCCAATAAATTTTATATGGTCTATTTGACAAAGCCCATTATTTATTGGAATTTATCTTATGGGATTTCCCTATTTAATTACGGTATAATAGAGTTACGGATTTTATTATATCTTCTTACTTGATTTTATTCATGGACTATGAGAGGTCCATTGGTCTAATTTCTCATGATGGATTATCATTACATATTGTTTGGAGTCTACCCATCATTCTATTTTTAATTGGTGATCTGCCTGGCTCATATGATAATGGGTTTTCTGAATTATTCCTTAATTACAATAATAAGTCACCTCAATTTCTAAAACTTGGTCCGAATTATTTTTCTAAGCCCAATTTTCTTAATGGGTCATCATTACATGACGTTGGAAGTCTCTCCGACCGGTTCGTTTAATTTATGGGTGCGTTATCTTTTCGTGTTAACGGTTTTCCGACTTAATTCCCTAATTTGGATGATTAGTCACGTTGTGGCATACGCTTGACCAATCAGAATTTTCGTTGCTTGAATTTCATAGTAGAACACTTAGGAATAATGTCTGGGGTTGATTTATAATTTTTAAAGAATTTTCTGATGTATTCTTGCACATACGATAGTGGTACGTATGTTTCTATTATTTCGATTTAAAGAAATATTATTTCAAAATTTTAATATTAAATTTTAGGGTTGCTACATCCACCCCCACATAAAAAGAATTTGATCCTCAAATTCATATGATATGATACAACTACCAATTTATTCTTAATATTTCATTCCATCATCTCCCCCACTTAGGGCTTTACTATCGTGAAAATAATAGGAAATTAACTAAGGGTTTAGTGATGATACCTTGTCCATCTTCATTGGCATGATTTATATCCACAAGGGCTTGTAATCGTCCTTGGCGTGGAGTTTGGTTCTTCTTTATTGGACAATCAATGACTCGATGTTGTTGGCTTCCACATCACAAGCATCTGCCCAATTTCTTCCAATAATTATCAACCTGATGCCTTGGCCTTTCACAAAATTCACAAACTTCCTTCAGCTCCACTTCCCCTTCCATTCTCTTGCTATTTACTGTCTCTCCTCCTTTATTACCCTTGGAACGAGTAGCACGTTCCCTTTTCAACACCTTCTTCATATTCTTCATTTTACCATTGTTTGGTCGCTTCCCCTTTCTCATAGAATTGAGATTTTCCACATTAGTAGCTGATTCTTCTAAGAGTACTGGACAGTCTCGCAGCTGATGCCTCGAGTCGCCACAACGTAGGCATGCAATAGTTTTCACCAACACTCCTTGGCCACATGACCCGCCTTGTGACAATGAAGGCAGATGATCTCATCGTTACAATTCACTTGTTGGTTGGCCATCTTGCCATGGTTATATCTTCTCTTCCCATTCTGATTGGTATCCTTTTTAATCTCCTTAGTCACTTCCAGAGCTCTTCTAGCAGTTGAGCGGCTTGCTGACATGCCAGAACTAGCCTCTGGGTTGATCCCATGTCGGCGTCCATTAAGAGTCCCTTGAAGAATAAGGTTGGCATTAGGATGCTAAAGTAATATACATATGTATAGATAAATGTATTCAAATCTTAACCATGGTCCTACACAATCCTCACATAGGTATGGTGGCTGTCTTAGACACGTGTCATGGCAGTTCACCTAGAACATCCTAGGACCTAAAATATCCTAATAAGGACATCCTAGGCTCTGATACCAACTGTCACGCCCCGCCAATTTAGCAGCGGAAAAAATCGGGGAGACGTGAGCAAAGTACATAGTAGAGTAAAATGTACAAAAGTTGAATGATTTAGAGCATTTAATGAACAATAATTGGAATAAACTCTTCATTTCCTTGAATTTCACTAAGACTATTACACCCACTAATTCGGAGCCAATACATAGGGCTCAATGACATAATTACATTGAAAAGAAATCTACAACAACAACTACTAGACTCCATTGTACTAGGGCAACTTCATCAACTGACTCCAGGTTGCTCATCACTCTGGTCCCGTCCCATTGGTGTGTGTGACGTCATTGTCTGACTTACCTGAGACATAATAACAAATAACAAAGGGTGAGCAATAACGCCCAGTAGGACTTAAATCTCGTGAATCAAGTAGGCTTTAAATAATTAGTGCTTTAAAAGGCAGAGTAATTAATGATAGAGCGAGTCATGTAAAGTCGAGAAAGTAATAGCACAAGTAACATGGTTCAGATAGTAGATGAATCAAGTATAGCACGATGATTATAGTCAAGTCAGGCTAGAAATGATAACAACACGATGGCAAATAACGTCAACGTCAAGCAATAGCAAGTATCATGTATAGCAAGGAGAGAGAAAGTAGTTGGCCCTATAGAGAGTAAATTGCACTTTGATTGATTTTTTTATCAATCGAAATAGTATAGTACTTTTGATTAACTTTCGTCAATCGAAATAGTAATGACACTTTGGTTATCTATCGATAGCCGAGAGAGAATATAGCACTTTTATCGTCAATAGACAACGAGAGAAGATAGCACTTTGTTTTGTCAAAGGCATCGAGAGAATATAGCACTTTGTGTTGATTGTCTTAGATTAATCTCGATAGTATGGCTCTTGGATGTAATGCTGACATCTTGATCATTTAACTCCCATGGGCAAATGGCACTTTCGGGCGCTCTCCCCAGGACCAGATCGGGCCCTATTGCACTGGCATTGGTCATGTTGTTAATCTTTAGACAATCAATTAATGGCTAATAGAGAGTACCAAGCAATGGATTAGAGCACTAGATGAATAGATGAGATAGTAGAGTGAACGTGAATAGATGAGCGAGTAGAGTATAGATGAGAGCTAGTGGACATTGCATATAACACGTCGAGTAAACAGGCTATAGTAACAGTTGCACAACACGCGCGTTTGGTGTCGGCAATCAGGTGTAATTCACTATGTGACGGCCCTCGTTACACCGGTACGGTCACACCGACCCACGTCGGTCTAACGAGTGTGCTGCCACAGTGGGACATTTACCCAACGATACAAACAGCTGAGATACACGCGAATATAAATAACAGAGTAGCGGAAGTAAAGAGAACTATCTCCATTCATTTCATCCACATTAAACATACATGCGATTCGAAATTTTGCAAAAAGGAACTAAAGTTCTCATAAATTAAATTGCTGAAATAGAAATACAAAATGTCCACATATTACATTCCTTTCGTGATAGTTCTAATACAATGTTCGAGTACATACTACGAAGTACACAATCACAAAGAAGCTCCAACTAACTAGTCTCCGCGCTCGGAGTCCGTCTCCACCGTCTCCTCCAACGGTGTCGTGTCACCAACTACACCTGTACGCCGAAGCAAGGAGTGAGTCCAGGGACTCAGCAAGTAACACTATGCATGATATACACGTACAAGTCCTAGTGGTTTCTACATGCACATACAATTAGCAACACATAGCATGCTAGTTCATTCAAGGTTTCAACCTATCATGGAAGTTCTACAATTTATACATAGCTCATGCTTTCAGATTTTTAAAATAAAATTCACCTATCACCTGGTCTCTAATCCATTCACTCATGAACTTTAACCTTTTAGAGGACCAAACATGAGAGTTATCAACATGGACAACTTACATACATAAACGGAGAACATGATTAGCATGGATTCTACATGTTCTTAAGTACATACATAATTTTTTAACATGCTTTAGGTTGCTGATTTCACATGGTCCAAAGGCTATAATTCAACACATGAGAGCTACAACGTTGCTTAAAACATAATCTATGAACAATCCATCATGCCATCTTGCACACATATTCATTTGTTGTCCCTATCATGGGTTCTAAACACTTTGCACACATAAAACAAAAGTGATAACATGTATTTTCTGAATTCACATGTTTCAGATTTAGCCTCACATGTTTCAATAACACATTGCACATCTAGATTTTCACACTTTCCTTTTTCACAATTTCCTCTTTTCACATGGTTACACTTACACATACACATTCACATGTCACTTACACATTTACACATGGTCACATACACTTTACACATTACACATTACACATATTTAGGTGCCGTGACACATAGTCCAAACCACCAAAGAAGGACACATTCACATTCACATAACACTTAGACACCATCTAGGTAATGCAATGGTGACTCTTGGACTGCGCAGACCGGGAGAACAAGTCTCCACCCTAACCAGTGGTACTTGTCCACCTCCAGGATATCCCCCTAATGCCCTTAGGGTCACTTAACACAATGAACTTTCTCAGGGGGACTTTTCCCTGATACAGCTCCACTGCCTTCTCGGAAGCAGTATCACATTGGCACAGTTTACACTTTCACACATTTACCGTTTTACACATAGTTTTTACACTTTACACTTTCCATCACATTCACTTTCTCACTCACATGAACACCTCTGTTTTTACTAACATGGTACTACAGAGTTTCAAGGTTTAACACACAATGAACACACTAATCATGCTGGTTTAAACGAAATAAAATCACATTACTATCATATGTACGAATTATTCACAATTCACATGAAAACACATAACTTTTTATTTACTATTCCAATTAACCTGAAATTTTAACCACACGCTGTTTTCGGGTTCAAAATCATACCCTCAATTTTTCAGATTTTTCTGAGCTAAATAGGATTTACAGAAAATCAAACACCTAATTAGCACACTATACACAATTTACGTTAACATGGAATTTACACATCATGTAATTTACCACTTGCTGGTTAACCATAAGCTACCAACATATGCATGAAATTAGAGTACAAAACTTCCCTAATTCATATATCTACGGATTTAACACTACGAATCATTTCTACATACTTCTATTTTATCGAACCGAAACTATTAACAAATTGCACAAACATAGATAAGCTTCCTAAATTTGCAAACACGCATGCTGTCCCACAATCTTCTTGATTAGACCGAAATCAAGGCATTCACATTAATCTAAATCATGAATCATGGGTTTTGCAAAATGGTCTACAAGTCATGCTCACATGTTTACAAGATATTATTTTTTTTCCACATTCGCCAACACAACTCACATACATCCACAACCACAATGCACAATATACATAACTTATAGGAATACCATATATCCTCATCGCATGAAACATACCGAATTTAATGTATAAGTGGGACAGAACAGCTCACTGTTCTGTCCAGAAGAACTAAACGGCGGTCTCTGGCCGCTGACTCAGAGTCAGCGGCATGGTCGATGGACGCCAAGGAGGAACTGGGCGTCCAGGGACCTTGCCGTCTACTCAGGTCTGTGCAGAAACACAGACCCGAGCTCTAAATCTTGGGTGAAATGGAGGGTCTAGGACTCGAGATAAATTCCATAAAAATGTAAAAACCTCCTAGACTCATACGGGGACACCATAGATAGGTCACTTGCCTTTCAAAAATTCTTCTAAGGGGTTTAGAGGCTTGGTGAAGACCTCCTTGGGCAGTCCCAAGAAGTTGCAGAACCTTCCTCTAGATCGCCTTCCTCCGAGCTCCTGGGTGATCTCCACGCCGAGGGGATGATGGGGAGGCCTTCCCTTATGCTTCAGCTTCCTCCTTGTTGCAGAAGATCTCCAAATGAACCTCCAAGGGGTCGGATTTTGGGGGTTCAAACTGGGTTTTTCTCACAGATAGCTCTAGGTTTTTTTTTTTTCTTTCTCACCTCTCTCCTCTTGAAGGGGAAGAATGGGGTGAGCCATTTCGGGTTCAGACCTAAAGAGGGTCTTTCCCCCACTCACTAGGGTGATGGGACACCCTCAGAGCCGTTGGGGGACATCCCCCAATGGTTGCCATGCCTTGTTTCAGAAGATAGCAGCTCTGCTGCGCATGCAGGCCAGAGAAGTTGGCGTCCAGATCGCTGGATGCCGGAGCTAGGGTTGGCGTCCAGGGCTGGACGCTAACACCACCTCAACGGCCTGGGGATTGACGCCAATAGGGCCTTCGGTTAGAACCCTAATTTATGCAGAAAACCATGCATACCGGACATATATACAGGCAATGTACATATAGTATCGTATCCACACTACCATCATGCAATACGTACATTATTTATACTTAATATAAACACATGCATACGTAACTATACTATTTCAATACCTACGTAATTATGTACATACATACACAAGCACCATATACACACGTGAATACGAAAAATACGACGGAAATTCGAGGGTCTTACACACTACCCTTCCATTGGCCATGTTACGCATAGGTCCAGAGGTTCGACATGATACAAGATAAGAGGGAACTTCTAATAGCCGTTTGGATTATGTTGATCCCTAAAGGGTATCATAGGTGTTAGGGTACAACCAGCTCGTCGACCATGTGGGCATCTATGGATAGAGAAGACTTACGGAGGCCTTGAACAAGGATTCACTAGTCTGGCAGAAGGAATATCCAATGGAGAGTTCGTCCAAGTCAAGAGAGTGTGTATATAGAAAGAAGTGCTCGACGTTCCAGAGGAATTCTAGAATAGTGGAGCGTCGGTAACAGTATTCCCAAATCCTCGCGAGAAAACGTAGATAAGTATATTTAAAATTGGATAGTTAATATGCATTATTGAAATAAATTTCTAGATACATTATTCATATTTTTATGCCAAATTAAGCCATCTTGGATGGTTCAAGTGTGTGCTTGTAACATAGAGAATCATGGAATATGAAAAAGGTCATGTGAATGATTTAATTAATTAAAATATGTCCAAGATTAACAGCTTCATTTTCTATGTTTAAGAGAGTTAACAGGGTAAAGGGTTATGGTAGAAAGTCAAGACTTGCAGAGATAGGGGATTTCATGCAAAAATTTGGGATCGCGACGTACCACAATAAGGGTCATGACGGGGTCAAGTGTGAACATGAAAGGGCCTTGCAAGGATCGCGACTGGCTTGTCTGATCAGGCCAGTAGATCGCGACGGGGTCGCTTGAGGGTCGCGACGGCTAGGTCAGGTCGGGTGGCCAGAACACGACAGGGTACCCTGTCATGATTAGATCATGATAGGTTCCTATGTCGCGACGGCCTTGAGAACGCGACCTATCGGGCGGTCACGTTCTCAGGTTTTGAGCCTGAGTTCGAGTGGGAAAAAGGACAGCCTCAAATTACGGGCCAACTTTCTATCTTTTGACATAGGGTCGTTCATAAAATCATAACTAATTATATAGTAAATGAAAATTCATGAAACTAGTTGCAAAACGACCCTATTATACATGGGTACTTACAGTAAATATGAATTTGAAAACAACCAGGGTTTCGAAATGCTTTAAACACGAGTATTCATGATGAATATGAAACAGTGCATAGTTGAGATCAACGATTTAATTCAAAAGATAGGATGGATGAAAATTAGGGATTTTAGAGGCAAAAGATGCCCACCATGCATCAGTATCTCCAATGAAATTTCCGTAGCATGAGGTTTAGTATACATAGAGATCAAGAATTAAAAGAGGGTTCGGGGTCATGATGAGTACAGAACATGAAAAATCTAGAAGAAAATATTGGCTTGATGAAAAATTCAAAACCAAAGGGCTTTGTTCCTGAGGTTTGGATCAACCACAGACAAAATTTATGATTTATGCTCATGAGAATGCCTACCTTTAATCATTTTCCTCTTCTAGGGCTAGAACTTGAAGAACTCGGGTTGAAGCTTTGATGAAGCCTCCTTCCCACAAATTCTCCTCCTCCTTATCCTCTCCTCCAGGTCCAGCAACTCTTGGCAATGAGCTAGGGTCGGCCATGGGGGTTTAGGAGGGTATTTATGTCTCTTATGCTTCTAATTCCTAATAGAACTCTAACTCCTATTTAATTCTGAGATTTCCTATTTAATTCCACCTTCCAAGCTTTCCATGTCCAATTTGGGTTAGGTTGGGATCCAAATTCATGGCCAACCTATTAGGGTAGGTTTAGGAATCCAAATCCAACACAAACTACTTATTTTAATATTTTCATACCCCTTTTCTATTTTGGTAATATTTTAGTTACGAATTTATGGTATTTTCCTATTATTCCTCTTTTCAAAATCCCTATTTTGGCCCAATAAATTTTATATGGTCCATTTAACAAAGCCCATTATTTATTAGAATTTATCTTATAGGATTTCCGTTTTTAATTAGGGTATAACAGAGTTACTGATTTTATTATATTTTTCTTACTTGATTTTATTCATGGACTATGAGAGGTCCATTGGTCTAATTTCTCATGATGGATTATCATTACATATTGTTTGGAGTCTACCCATCATTTTATTTTTATTGGTAATCTACTTGGCTCATATGATATTGGGTTTTCTAAATTATTCCTTAATTACAATAATAAGTCACCTCAATTTCTAAAACATGGTCCGAATTATTTTTCTAAGCCCAATTTTCTGAATAGGTCATCATTACATGACGTTGGAAGTCTCTCCGACAGATTCATTTAATTTATGGGCACGTTATCATTCCGTGTTAAAGGTTTTCCGACTTAATTCCCTAATTTGGATGATTAGTCACGTTGTGACATACGCTTGACCAATCGGATTTTTCGTTGCTTGAATTTTTTAGTAGAACACTTAAGAATAATGTCTGCGGTTGATTTATAAATTTTAAAGAATTTTCCGATGAAATCTTGCATATACGATAGTGGTACTTATGTTTCTATTATTTCGATTTAAAGAAATTATTATTTTGAATTTTTACGTATTAAATTTCCGGGTTGCTACAATATCATTATCATGATCGTCTTGCCATAAGTACTGCATGCTAGTATCTTACCTAATAAAATGTTAATTCTCGTAAAGTATGTCCGCACCATGAGATATAAATCCTACTGGGCGTAAGTTCGCTCACACCTACTTTCCATAACATTTCAGGAGATGACTATGAGGATGTAGAGCATGATGGGACTGGGGAAGAGTGATGAGCTTCTCAAAGTATACACGTCGATATATCAAGATGCCAGCGTGATAGAGTCACTAGAGTCTATAATAGCTAGTTATTTTCGTGTGTCAATGTACTTTGAAATATAATAATGGGCCATATGTTTGGCTCTAATTATTAAAGGTTGTAAGTTAGTATTGATGGAAATGAAATAAAGAATTTTTTGGCTGGCAATATTATTGTCTCAAGTCTTTTGTTACACTTAGTTGTAGCTCTAAATTACTCGACTGTGATACTTACTTGTATCGCTCACGCTCTCGATATTTATTTCCGCTACTAAATTTCAGGGCATGATAGTTGGTATCAGAGCCTAGGCTTTCCCTTAAGTTCTAGGCAAATAGGAAATTGTTTGGCTTAGCTAAGACTAAACATCCCCATGTCAACATTTTAGAAATCAACAGTGAGATTGGGGTAGAAACACGGGCTAAGTCATCTAGTTGGAATCAGGTTGAGATAAAGTTGATGTCTAATGATCATGATGTGGTTATCTTGAAGGATTGCAATGGCTGCTAAATGTGAAAGGAATCTGCAAAGGACAATTAATACACTAACTCAGGCCCTACTACAGGCCACCCAAGAGAGAGCTGAGAATCAGTGGGATCTCCATAGGAATTTCCACAGTATGAACCCACCAAGGTTTGGTGGCAGCACAGACCCTGATGAAGCTGAGCACTGGCTCAAGGAGATGGAGCATGCGTTCCGCGTAATGGGATGCACAAATGAAAACAAGGTTACTCTGGCTACTTATCAGCTAGACAGGGAAGCCCGTGCCTGATGGGAGTCGATTGAGGCTATGCTAGGAGATGCCCAAGCCACTTGGGCACAGTTCCAGGAGTACTTCAACAATAAGTACTTTTCAGATAGAGTACAGGAGAGGAAGGCGGCGAAGTTCACCAATCTGAAACAACAGAGCCTCTCAGTGGCGGAATATGAGGTCCAGTTCTCTAAGCTGGCCCGTTATGCCCTGCACTTGGTCCAAACTGAGCGGCTGAAGGCCAAGAGGTTTATGAGTAGTCTAAGGCCCCAGTACATTACACAACTGGGACTGATGGATTTGCAAACTTATCCAGAGATGGTAAGGAAGGCACTACTACTAGAGGACTCTCTAGCTATCACGGAAAACATCAAAAACAACATGGTGAAGAGAGAACTGGGGACAATATCTAAAAGGCCACAAGCTGTTGTTGGAACTAAGAGGCCGATGGGCCAAGTTGGAAGTCAACCGATGTAGAGGTTCTGGGATGGAGGTAACCAACAGACCCCCATCAACAGGGAGTTATGCAAGCACTATGACAAGGCTAGTTACAGGTCTGAGGACTGCTGGAAGGCACTGGGAAGATGCCTACACTGTGGAAGCCAGAGCCATAAGATTTCTGACTGTCCACGTATCATTAATCAGGCACTAGATACACGCCAGGGTGGGTAGAAGCACTAAGGTAGGCTGCAGGCTCTACAAGAACCAACTACATCAGGGGAAGGAGGTGTGGTTGAAGTTACACTTACTATTCTATCGCATTCTACATTCATTCTATTTGATACGTGAGCTACTCATTCCTTCATATCACAAACTCTTGCTGATACTTTACATCTAAAGCCAATCCCAATGAAAGCGGGACTAGCTGTGTCAACCTCTATTGGTCCTGGCACCAAACTTAGAAATCACTTTCTATCTAGTGAAGTGTTAATTGGAACTCAAAATTTACCTGCTAATTTAATATGCTTGGACATTGAGGGTTATGATGTGATACTAGGAGCAGACTGGTTGTCTGAACATGGGGCTAGTGTCAACTCCAAGAAAGCAGGGTAACATTTAGTCCGCATCCAAAGCTAGTGTTTCAGGAGATAGGAATCATAGGAGAGTATCCTCATATCTGCACTACAAGCCAAGAGAATGATGAGGAAAGGTTGTATAGCCTTTTAGCTGCTGTTGTCACCCAAAAGAAAGGAATCAAGATCGAGAACATCTCTATTGTCAGCGAATACGCTGATGTATTCCTTGAAGACTTGCCAGGTTTTCCTCCAGAGCGAGAGGTCGACTTTACTATTGAGTTGATCCCTAAAGCAGCACCAGTATCTAGGGCACCTTATAGAATGTCCCCCACAGAACGGAAGGAACTAAAGGAACAACTGATGGAACTGCTAGAGAAAGGATTTATCCGACCAAGCACATCACCATGGGGTGCACCTGTTCTTTTCGTTAAAAAGAAGGATGGGTCGATGAGATTATGCATAGACTACAGACAACTTAATCAATTAACAATAAAGAATAAATATCCCCTACCAAGGATTGATGAATTATTCGATCAACTGTCTGGAGCTCAATATTTCTCTAAGATAGATCTCAGATCCGGCTATCATCAGTTGAGGATCAAAGGAGAAGATATACACAAGACAGTCTTCCAACGCAGGTACGGGCATTATGATTCATTGTTATGCCTTTTGGACTAACAAATGCTCCTACATTTTCGTGTAGCTGATGAATAGTATTTATTGACCATACCTCGACAAATTTGTTGTGGTGTTTATTGATGATATAATGATCTATTCCAAAACGAGAGAAGACCATGAAGAACATTTGAGGATAGCATTGCAAATCTTGAGGGATAATAAATTGTACGCCAAGCTAAGTAAGTGTGAGTTTTGGCTAGAAGAGGTATACTTCTTGGGCCATGTAGAAACCAAGGATGGTATCGCTGTGGATCCATCAAAGGTTGAGGGTGTACTGAAATGGGAAAGACAAACAAATGCCACAAAGATCAGAAGTTTTTTGGGATCAGCAGGGTATTATAGAAGATTCATAAGGGATTTCTCCAAGATCGCAGTGCCACTAAGCAAGCTGACCAGAAAGGAAAACCCATACGTGTGGACTGACAAGTGTGAGGAGAGCTTTAATAGCTTAAGGAAGTGTCTGACCTCTGCTCTTGTTCTCGCCCTACCCACTGAAGAGGGAGAACTCGAGATATATTCAGATGCTTCTAGAACAGGTTTAGAATGTGTCCTAATGCAACAAGGAAGGGTAATAGCATATGCCTCAAGACAAATAAAAACCCATGAGGAGAATTACCCAGTACACGATCTGGAATTGGCAGCCGTAGTGTTTGCTTTGAAAATATGGAGGCACTACATATATGGTGAATAGTTTAAAGTCTATTATGACCATAAGAGTCTGAAATGTCTCTTCTCTCATAAGGATCTCAACATGAGGCAAAGAAGGTGGCTAGAGTATCTCAGATTTTTCCATTCAATATCACCCCGGAAAAGCCAATGTGGTGGCAGACGCTCTAAGTAGACAGCCAGGAGCTTTGCTAGCTAGTATGATGTTGGGTGAATGGAAGTTGATAGAGCGATTTGAAAGTTTGAATTTAGATATGGATGAGAAGGAGGAACATGTGGTAGTTTCTAACATCAAGGTATAGTCCGACCTACTCACTGAAATCAAAGAGAAGCAAGTAGCATATCCTTTCTTAGTTGATATTAAAGAGAGGCTAGAACATAGACCGGATTTATCCCTAGCACATGATGGAAGGATGTTATTCCAAGGCAGAACATGTGTACCTAATCTAGAAGTCCTAAAAAAGAAGCTGCTAAAAGAAGCTCACCGGTCAAAGTATATCATTCATCCGGATCAACAAAAATGTATCAAGACCTAAAAAGGTCTTATTCATGGCCGAATATGAAGAGGATGTGGCCGACTTTGTGGCACATTGTTTAACCTGCCAGCAAGTCAAGGTTGAACATTTCAGACTTGCGGGTGGATTACAACACTGACATCCCAAATGGAAGTGGGATAGTATTGGTATGGATTTTATCATGGGATTGCCTAGGACTAGAGGAGGTAGATGCAATATGGGTAATACTGACTAATTCAACTCATTTCATGCCAATAAAGAGCATGTGGACAGTAGATGTGTTAGCTGCACTCTATGTCAAAGAAGTGGTTAGATTGCATGGGGTTCCATCTACTATAATATCTGATCGGGATCGTAGATTCACCTCACACTTTTGGAAAGGGTTACAAGCAGCAGTGGGTACCAAATTAAACTTTAGCACTACTTTTCATCCATAGACGGATGGACAAACTGAAAGAACCAATCAGATAGTGGAAGACATGCTCCGAGCTTGTGTGATTGATTTTAAGGGACCCTGGAATGAGCATTTATTTTAATTGAGTTTGCATATAACTAGCTATCAGGTAGGCATCAAGATGACACCGTTTGAAGCCTTATATGGTAGGAGTTGCAAATCACCTTATGTTGGGAGGTGGTTGGAGAAAACCAATGGGTTGGACCCGACTTAGTAGAAGCGACTGTCAAGAAGGTTAAAATTATTAGGGAATGTCTGAAAATAGCCCAATCAAGGTAGAAAAGTTATGCAGACAAAAGGAGAAGAGAATTATTATTCTGAGCTGGTGACCATGTGTTCTTGAAGGTCTCACCTTCACGGGGAATTCAAAGATTTGGGATCAAGGGTAAGCTGAGTCCCAGATTTATTGACCCTTTCGAAATTATTGAAACGGTTGGACAGGTAGTCTACAGACTAGCATTACCTCCACAACTAGAAAATGTACACGTCTTCCACATATCCATGCTGAGGAGGTATGTGTTCGATGCAGACCATGTGATTCACCATGAAGACTTGGAGATTCGAGAGGACTTGACTTATGATGAGAAACCAATCAAGATATTGGATCGGAAACTATAACAACTAAGGAATCGTACAATACCTATGGTTAAGGTCCAGTGGAGTTGAGGAGGAGTTACAAATGCTATCTGGGAATCAGAGGAAAGAATGAAGAAAAACCACCAAGAATTATTCTCAGGTATGGCACTGTACCATCGTGTATAAATTTGGGGACCAAATTTTCTTAAGTAGGGGAAGATGTAACACCCCGGAAATTTAATTGATTAAAGATGTAGGAAAATAGAAAATAAATAAAATGTCAAATAAAAATAAAATAAAAATCATAGTTAAACTCCCAAGAAGTGGAATCAACCATTTAAATTATTCTGGGCCAAAACAACTCTTATTGGACCAAAGAGCAAAACCCAATGACATTAAATCCCAAAAATCCGTAACCCTAATTGAGCAGAAAAATAGAAAGGGGCAATTAGGACAAAAGCAAAGGCAATTAGCCATACTTAGCCACCCAAATTCGTACCCAGCCATGTTAGGATGTTTCCTAATAGCATTACTACTCCAATTGGGAGGAGAATCCTCAAATCTTGGAAGGTACCATGCTAGAACCACAACCCAACTTTCCTAGTCTCATTAGGACTTGAATTAACCCTAAATCTATAAATAATCATCATGAGACTCTAGGAGAAAGGTTGCCATCGTGTTGGGGTCGTGAGGAGGCTAGCTAGGGCACCAGAGGAGGAGGAATTTGTCCCCAACCCAAGGCTTCTTCCTCAACTCGTGCTCTGTACAACCTGTGCAGAAGACCTCTCTTAGAACCAACCAAAAGGTAAGTGTTCTCAGGCCAAACAAGTACAAATCTCATACCATGATAAAGATCATCGTGTCTAGCTTCATATGCTATGAGTATTAAGTGTTTTCCAAACATCGCGCATGTTTAGGGTTTTTAGTGTTCATGTAAATTTTAACACATACTGAGGCCAAATCGTATGAACCAAAAACCATAGTCCTCTTCTACTCATCGTACCCAACATCTTTCATGTTCATACTTTTGTTCTAGGAGCCCTAGATCTTGAGTTATAAGCGTTGCATGCATGTCTACCCCATTTTTACTATTTTCGGATGAAACCCTAAACCACGACCATTCCAGATGTCACATTATTCATTGCATAAACACGACGTACTAGACCGTCGAGTTCACATGAAAGGCGATCGAACCTTCCGTCGTGATTATGACATGGATTAACCATTCTGACACATAAAATTGGTTGTTACATGGGTTTCAGTGCCAGTCTAGAACGCTACGGGCAGTGTCGTCACGATTTGACTAGTTTTCCCACTCATGTTTTTCGCACATTTTTTATATTGAGATTTTGAAAACACCTCATAAACATGACGTGTCGAACCATCACGATTCATGGTGGTCGCGACCCATTGCTTGTCGCGTTATGATGGCAACTGACAAGGTTGTCGTGTTTTAAAAGCCATCGCGACATATCGGCCTATCGCGACATGAAGGCGACAGACAGGTCCGTCGCAATTTGATGTTTCACAAAGTGCTGGTATTCCTAAACCATGTACGGTCTTCTTAAGTGCTACGACTGAACCTGTCGCGATTTAGAGGCCAACCCGAGACTGTTTTCTTGAGTTGTACAGTCAACCATATGCATGTCCTACTGTTATATCATGTCATGTAGTTATTCAATGGCCTGAAAGTTATCAACCTACATGAAAGCTGTAAGTATATGAACTTTTATTCTAAGTGCTCGTAATGATACTTGATTCTATGTGCCATGTGAATATTGTTGTGCTTGTCCATACTTTGTCCTGTTCATAGCTGAATGTGCTATATGTTAAAAGTACAACAACCATGTGGTAGATTGAATTGCATACCATGTCATGCTTGCTTGTTATAAGCTTTCAATCTCGTTTTAAGCCAATGGATTGTGATATTGAGACATGTTCTACACGACACATTGCACATATAGGCATCCCTCTCTTGGGGAATTGGAAACTCTCGGCCGGTCATTCTGTATTGGCAGACTAATGACCTTTTCTCTAAGACCTCCGTAATTCTCCGTACACTGTGGATTCCCTCATGGAGACCGAGTTGGTTGTACCATTGAAGTTTCGAGAAGATAGAAAGCACCTCTATTCTTATCTACTTCTCGTGAGAGTGATTTGATACATGGAAACCAAGTCACTAAGTATAATGATTGAACTAATGAAATTAAGCCGTTATGTTGTCAAAATTCACTCTAGATCATGTCTACTTGCCTTGTTCCTTATTATCATTGATATGATCTTTAGTTCATAATTGTCCATTGCTTGAAAATCGCATTGGCCATAAATGAATGAATGGAATTACCAAAAATTATTTGAACTTTGGTTGATAACCATGCCTGTGCATATAAGGGCCCAATCTGATCCTCGGAGGAGCACCCGAAATACTTATAATCGCGAGAGTATATGATTCATTGAGGTGTCTAGCAATCACCTAATTGAATGCAAGATTGATCTGGGTAATTTTCACATTGTTATTAAATGATTGAATGATTGATCGAACTATTATATGTGAAATGGCCAACTCTATTGTACACGTCATCGTTATCGAATCTACTATGTCATTGTCCACTGGAATTCTATGGAATTCAACTTGTGCTATTCACTATATGTGCTATAGATTATTGAATCCCTTTTATTTGTCAAATGTTCATACTGTCATTCACCCCATTGATAATCTTTCCTTCTCATATGATAAATGTCAATGGATTTGTTTCATGAATCGTTTTCATACATGTTATATCTTGGAATTGTCCATATCGTTATCATGCTCATCTTATTATAAGTACTGCATGCTAGCATCTTGCGTAATAAAATGTTAATTTACGTAAAGTATGCCCGCACCATGAGATATAAATCCTACTGGGCGTTAATGCACTCACACCTACTTTCCATAACATTTCAGAAGAAGACTATGAGGACGTAGAGCATGATGGGACTGGGGAAGAGTGATGAGCTTCTCAAAGTATACCCGTCGATATATCAAGATGCCAGTGTGATAGAGTCACTAGAGTTTGTAATAGCTAGTTATTTCCTTGTGTCAATGTACTTTGAAATTAATGGGGCATATGTTTGGCTCTGATTATTAAAGGTTGCAAGTTAGTATTGATGGAAATGAAATAAGGAATTATTTGGCTAGAAATATTATTGTCTTAAGTCTTTTGTTACACTTAGTTGTCACTCTGAATTACTCAACTGTGATACTTGTACTTTTATCGCTCACGCTCTCGATATTTATTTCCGCTGCTAAATTTCGGGGCGTGACACTTAGAGTGAGGTTGTAGCAATACAAACTAGCTGGGGACCAGTACGTCTACTGGTGTCCGTCCCCCAACTACAAACGCACTACAAGCGACTAAACATAACAAACACACACCACAAGTCACTGCCCACTATCACCTTTCCCTCAATGGGACAAGGTACTCAACAAATGAGTGAAGGTGTCTAAGAAAACGACACAAACATCGATAGTACGCACAGTACTGGAACAAACCCCAAGCACAACGTGCCTAACTCATAGAGAACCTAGTATATCCGAATGGAGAGGCATTTTGAATTAAGTGTAGGACCACCAAACTCGGCAAACCACCACAATTCATAACTGACCACTATCGGTTACTGAACCACAACCTTAACCCGTATGTTCTCAACCTTTAAACCTTTTATTCATAAGCCACATTCTCCTGCTTACATGGAAATAACCTTTAAAACACACAATAGCTTCTAATTATCGATAAACTATTCAGATCTCATTAATCCATAACTAAATAACATTTACATACCTCAAACACACTAAACTGGTAAGAGAATACTAAAATTGGGCCCCCATGGGACCCACATTGCCTAGCACAACGCTAAACACTTCGGAAAGAAGAACGCGATGGGGCTGGCGGTCACGTTATGAATGTGAGGGCCCGATAGATCGAGTTCAGAATGTGATGGCCCGATAAGCCACGTTCATAATAAGAATGCATTGGGGTTGGAGGCCGCATTCTGAACGCGTCCACGCGATCCGTCGCTTTCTAAGACAGAGTGCCAAACCTTTATTTCTCACCCAGAAATCTCAACAAAACCCATATTTCCATTTAATTCAAACCTCTACAAATTGACTAACTCAATTAGAAATCACATACACAGACCATATCGTGCTTTTTCATTCTTTAAACCATCTAAACAACACAAGAAAACAACATAATCTCCCTACCAACCTAAAGAACGTGAAGAACGAAGCTCGATCGGCGTTTCCATGCTCTGAACACCCTCCCCGTGCGAAAATCGTGCCAAACCATCAACTCCCAAGCCGAAATCACCAAAACCACTTTTGGGAAGCCACTCCTTGGCCGAATAGAGCCCTCTACTCTCTTTGGTTGACAAACATAGCTTAACACTTTGGAATCGAGAACGCGTTGTGGGTGCCCGTCACGTTCATAACGCAATGTACCTGGAGGTCAAGTTTACAAACATAGTGCCACGCGGCAGCCCAATGCACGCCATGTGTCTCACAAATGGACAAAACCCCAGAATATGTGGCAATGAGATCGTGACGTAGGGTAAGGCCACGTTCAGAATGCATCACCCACCCCCGTCACGTTCTCAAATAGAGAACTAGTGGGCTGTCTGGGCCAAAATCTCCAACCCACAACACCCACACAATACCCTAAAGTCCAAACCATGGCTCAATAGCCACACATTGGCCCAACCACCACGATAAATCCATTAAACTAGAATCCGAATGATCATGACGTTACATTAATAACATCTAAAAAGAAATGTCATCCTCAACATTGAGAAGAAACTTGGAATTAAATAAATAAGAAGATTCAGAAATTTTCTGGTCATCAATTGAGAGTTTTAAAATAAACCAATTCCCAATAAACCTTCCACTCAAAAACACACAGAGAAATTTGGTCTTGTGTTCAAAATCACCTAGAACACCAGGTTTGCATGACCTGGGAATTTTTTTACTACCCATGAACTCTATAAGCACCAGATCACTTAGAAGTCAGAAAAAAAAATGATGTCTTTTCTATCTGTCTGATGCCATTTCTAAGACTTTTTTGAAGATGATACAATGTATAGATTTAGAAGATGAATCACACTCAAGTTCATCGAATTTTTTGTTAATCTGATGCTAACCATTTAAATCTATACAGTTTTGGCATTCTATAAGTTATAAGATATAAGAAAAAGGGCAACTACTACTTAATATCTTGATTGAATTTTCTTTTACAAATAGTTGTTATAGAATATATACAAAAATAAATATAACCCACCTAATAAATGGAAAATGATAACCATAATTGAATAAAGAGAGAGAGAGAGAGAGAGAGAGGCTGAAAATATATGGTCAATTATGCTATTCAAACAGTACAGTGGGCCAAAGTTACTTGGAGAATGCAGTGAACAAAACAACATTGAAATTATGAAAAAGAAAAGCAAAAGCATAAAGCTATAAATGCAGATACAAAACAACGTTGAGTGATACCTGGAATCCAGCAATTTTCTTGTAGTGTGATTTATTTTTCTTGCTTTGTAGGTCAATTTGGCTTTTCAGATGCAATTTATTGTCCGAAAAAGAGTAAAAATGGGGAGATGAATAATGGTGGTAAATGCAAAAAAGTGAGGTCACAAAGAAAATATTTAATTTTAGAATAATTGATATAAACCATTGACATTAAAACTAGACCTTCAGTGCTATGATTTTCAAGGTCAAAATAGCCCATCTTATTATAAACTAGATCTTCATTACTTTGATTCTTAAGGTCAAAGCACTTTAGTCTAAGATGCTTTTCCAAGATAGAAAAAATATGATGTTAATGTAAATGCTTGGTTGGAAGCAAATGGAAGAGTGCTAGATAGAACAATTGTGGATTGAATGATTTGAAGACTGTAAACATCTGTATAGAAGCCAACGTAGATGCTACTAGAGTTCTATTTGCTTGCATGTTTGAGAAGCCAATCTTTGAAGACCTAGTCAAAGAATTTTATTTCAATTTGGTAGGAAATTTGAAAGTAGCTAGAAGTAGTGTTCAAGGCAAGGATCTGATTCTGTCCAAACAGTTCTTGTCATTCTATTTAATGTGCTACTCTATTGGAATGGGACCAAGAGAGTCAGTCAATAGCACAATAGTTAAAGCAGCACTGGGATCAAAAGAAAAGATAGAAGACATCCATGTTCTTACCCCTGCTCTTACCCCACCAAATGCCTCTACTCTTACCCCTGCCCTAACACGCTTGGGTGACTGTGTCTGCTAATCCCGTAACCTAAATCCTCCCAACGGCATCCAGTGTCAGCTTGCTCTGGTCCCCTTCGATTCCGCCCTCCCAGGGCCACCGTATTCGGATCTACATTTGCATTGGCGAAGCTAAGCAAAACAAGAAGAAGAAAAAGTGCGGTTTTTTCTGCTTTTTTTTGTTTTATGACAACGAGAGAGAGAGAGAGAGAGAGAGAGAGAGAGAGAGAGAGAGAGAGAGAAGGGAGGGCAAGCTCGCGGGCACTGGCAACAGGGGGATCGGGGAGGTCGCCATGAAAAGTGGTGGCGGATGAGGGATCGGGGCCGGCGGCCCCGCGGCACACCACAAGATGGGCGACCCCGACGATTACAAGAAGAAGAATGCCTCTGGGGGCTGCCGCTTCATCTGGGATTATCTGCTATTGGGGCTATGCTGCAACCCCACTACCGCCCCCTTGTCCTCCCCACATTCGGGCTCGTCACCTTCCCGCGCTCTCCTCCTCTTCCTCGGGAGGGCCATGCTCTTAACTGCCATCCTCCACTTCGCCTCCTATGCTGTCTATTTCCTCCAGCTGTTCCCCACATATTGCCGCCACTATTACCCCCATCACCACCACCAGACATTGCCTGAGGATGAGGGGATCCTCAACGACGTCGTCCTCCACGCTACCATCAGTCTCGCCACCTCCGCCTCCGCGGGCAACGACACCTCCCTCTCTCACCCACCGTCCTATCTCTAGCAGCTGTCCACAGCGCCGCTGAGGGAAGGCATAGATGCCCCCACCGGCTCTCCTCCTCTGGCGGTGAGGCCTTTCTCTCCTTCATTTGAAATGGCGATGTCTCCCCGCCACATCATCTTCAGGATCGCAGCGTTGTGCGTGACAACAGTAGGTGAGGACAGCAGCGTGCTAGGGCGTGGATGATCACGACGGTGTCTGCCTTGGACGACAACGATTATGGCTGAGGGCGTGCATGGACAATGGCAGAAGGAGGTATCCGCCCAAGGGTGAACCCCTAAATATCTCACGCTTTTTATTTCCCGCGCAAGGGAAATGTATATGCGCCACAACAATACACTCACGGTTCCAATTTTTTTAGGATGTTATGAATAGACGAATACCTATATTTGGTAGATTTCTATAGGTGTATACATCTTTTTGTTACATTTTTTAAGGAACTATGACTAACATAAATATATTCTCTCAGGCTTTGTAAAAATTGTAACTATATATACGTATCTACATATGGCTAAAAAAAGCGTGTGCATAACCTTGCAACAAACGAATTTAGCATGTATAATTGTGGTATATACCTACGTATTACCATACTATAGGTAAATTCTGTGGGTATAGCCCCAATTTGTTGTAGTGCTTACTGAGTCTATTGTGTAGAGTCACCCTTGCTAAACATTTTAGGAAAATTAGAAGCCGAGGACTTAGCAAGATTCGACGCGAAATGTGAAGAATAGATTGAAGAATTGTAATTCATTTCCTAGTATGTAATGCATTTGAAATTTGAACTTTGGTTTATGTAATTGGAATTGGCTACATGTTAGTGGATATTATGTTATGTTATTTCTTTTCTTGAACTATATAGACTGTGGAATGTGGTTGATAAAGTTGATGGAATAAGAGTTTTTTAATTTCCATTTCTATATTCCTTTCTATTCGTGTATATCTCAGCTCATATGTCTATCGTTGGGGTTTTCTCCCCTGTAGCGACTTACTCTCATCCGATGTGGGTTGGTATAACCGTACCGGGTGGAAGTGGGGCGTTACAATAAAAATAAAAATAAATTATTTAATTTTGAAGAATTTATTTTTTAATATAAATTCACTCACTTTTAAACTAAACTAACTTGGTGATTGTATATTTGATCGTCGAGCTCAAACTAGAAGTCTAATTTGAACTCCGTCAGTTTTCACAAGTCATTCTCATCGCCCCGGCTGTGTCGGAACAAGTTGGAGACCAATCAGATAAGTATATCTAATTTTGGACCCCCAAACCTAAGTTTTGATGTTTCAAACTAAACTAATTTGGTGAATATGTATTTGAGTGTCGAGTTCCAATTGGAAGTCCGATTTGAACTCTATCAGTTTCCATAAGTCATCTCATCGCTCCGGCCATGCCAAAACAAGCTGGAGCCAATGGGATAAGTATTTCTAATTTTGGATCTCCAAGTCCAAGTTCTAATGGTTTCAAACTAAACTAATTTGGTGATTTTGTATTTGATCGTCGAGCTTAAATTGGACGTCCGATTTGAACTTTGTCAATTTTCACAAGTCATTCTCATCGCCCTAGTCATGTCGGAACAAGCCGGAGGCCAATCGGATAAGTATTTCTAACTTTAGACCCCCAAACCAAGTTCTGATGGTTTTAAACTAAACTAATTTTTTGAATATGTATTTGAGAGTCGAGCTCAAATTGAAAGTCCAATTTGAACTCCGTTAGTTTCCACAAGTCATCCTCATCGCTCTATCCATGTCGGAACAAGCTAGAGTCCGATTGGATAAGTATTTCTAATTTCGGATGCCCAAATCCAAGTTCTAATGGTTTCAAACTAAATTGATTTGATGATTGTGTATTTGATCGTCAAGCTCAAACTAGATGTCCGAATTGAACTCCGTCAGTTTTCATAAGTCATTATCATCGCTCCAGCCATGTTGGAACAAGCCTGAGGCTGATCGGAAAAATATTTCTAATTTTGGATCCCCAAACCCAAGTTCTGATAGTTTCAAACTAAACTAATATAGTGATTGTGTATTTGATCGTCAAGCTCAAACTGGACGTCCGATTTGAAATCTGTCAGTTTCCACAAGTCATTCTCATCGCCCCGGCCATGTCGGAAGAAGTCGAAGGCTGATCAAATAAGTATTTCTAATTTTGGATCCCCAAACCCAAGTTCCAATTGTTTCAAACTAAACTAATTTGGTGATTGTGTATTTGATCGTCGAGCTCAAACTGGAAGTTTGATTTGAACCCCGTCATTTTTCACAAGTCATTCTCATTGTCCTGGCTGTGTTAGAATAAGCCAGAGGCCAATCGGATATGTATTTATAATTTTGTATCCCTAAACCCAAGTTCCGATGGTTTCAAACTAAAATAATTTGGTGATTGTGTATTAGATCGTCGAGCTTAAATTGGACGTCCAATTTGAACTCCATTAGTTTCCACAAGTCATTCTCATCTCCCAGGTCATGTTAGAATTAGTCAGAGGCTGATCGGATAAGTATTTCTAATTTTAGATCCCCAAACCCGAGTTCCAATGGTTTCAAAATAAACTACTTTGGTGACTGTGGATTTGAGGGTCGAGCTTAAACTAGAAGTCCGATTTGAACTCTATCAGTTTTCACAAGTCATTCTCATCGCCTGGGCCATGTCAAAACAAGCTAGAGGCTTATCAGATAAGTATTTCTAATTTTGGACTCCCAGACCCTAGTTTCGATGGTTTTGAGCTAAACTAATATGGTGATTGTGTATTTGAGTGTCGAGCTCAAACTGGAAGTCCAATTTAAATTATGTCAGTTTTCACAAGTCATTCTCATCATCGGCCATTTCGGAACAAGCTGGAGGCTGATAAGATAAGCATTATTAATTTTGGACCCCCAAACTAGAGTTCTGATGGTTTAAACTTAGTTATTTAAAAAGTTTACTATTATATTTAAGAAATTAAAATAAATTAATTTACATGAGGGGCCCGTGCTGCTATCGATGGCGCTACATGAGGCCTTCCTGGAAGAGGGCCTAGGATAGTGCCTGAGAGAACTGAGAATGGACAGCGTTGGACACCTCGGTACGCATCGTGCGGACTAGACGAGTCTCCAAACTAGATATCTCATCTCAAATAAAGCCCATCACGTCATTGGGAGCAGTACCTGGGGGTGTGGGCATGGTGAATGCAATGGTCGCATATGAGCCTGAAGTTGAGGCACCAGATAACACCCTTCCCAAAACCATATGCATGGCCTTTCTTTGGGCCACCAGAAGCCGCAACCTATACCTCAGGATCTAACTGCGGCTGGTCCTCCTCTCTGGCATACTTCTAAGTCATCTACCAGCTATATGACTCTTGCAATTTGAATGAATAAAATTGTCAATTTTATATTAATCATTAATGAGAAAAATTAAAACTTTGTATACTATAAAAACTTACCGCAAACTCCCGGGCTCTCTCACTAATATACTGATCTGTCCCTTCTTCTTTGGGTCTAATCAAAGATCTCCTAGAATGTCGGTGCACGCTTTAGCACCTTTTCCTATTTTACAAACAACATTTCATAAATTGAGTACCTATATAAATAAAATGTATCACAAATAGACATGACTTACCAATCTTGCTTGATGGGTCGTAAAAAAGACGGCCCAACTTGTATGTTTGTTGGCGTCTGGATTTACGACACGATTCACTTTCATTGTTGTGGAGGTTTCTTGCCACCTCTCCTTAGCCCATCTACCGCATAGACCTTGCCAATACTCCCTTCTCATCCCAGTTAGTCTATGCTCCCTCCAGGGAGTTGTGTCTGGGCTCTTACAAACACTTTGTGCATTTTTCCTTGCATTGTACAATAGATGTTTAAAAATAGACTGTGCGGTGGCCGTCCATACTAATCGAGACTGCGCCTCGTCCGAGGGTCGCATGAATTGATGATTGCTTTGTATAGAAAATATTTAGTTTACTGAATGTATGACTACGGAAAGAAATAAGTTATGATAAAGAATTACATACCATGAACATCTGATACAACAACTCGTGGACATCCATCAGGAAATTGTTGAATCTAAGAACAGGCCTACCAAAGTGTGTCTGAATTGTTCTTGTGATAAATTGGGACGCCTGGGCGGGCTCTAATTTATCCCTGTAATTATAAAAGTTAAAATAGGTTGATGAATTAAATAACTTTCCTTAATAGAGGATATATATAATTTATTACATACCCATTTATCCACACCTCTCGCAAGGTGTCATCAGCCCACCCTCCTGTTGACTTACAACTTCTTCTACCTGTGGCACTGTAGAGACACCTACCACCAGAACTGGAGGCATAGAAGCACTCGAGCATGTACACAAATTTAAGAGGCAGAAGCAATATAAATAATCAAAGACACAAAATAATGTATATAATTAATAAACTAAAATTTACAAATTTAACCAAAGCTTGAATTCCCTATTTGTAGCCTCATCTAGAACATAATAATAATAATAATAAATATGCATACTTGTCGTGAGAGGAGGAGGCGCAAGAGGCGTTGAGGGACTTGATCCTATTAGAATATGAAATATGAAATAATATAAATAATCAATATATAAAAACTTACAAATTTAAATATGCATACCTATCACGAGAGGAGGAGATGCAGAATGACCTAAACCTGTAAGAATGTAAATGGCATAAATAATACATACAATCAATACACAACGAAACTACAAATTTAAATATGCATACCTGTCGCGAGAGGAGGAAGCCCAGAGGCACTCGATCCTGTTAGAATATGAATACTAAATAATGTATATAATCAATATAGAAAAATCTACAATTTTAAATATACATACTTGCTAAGGGAGTAGAGCCCCTCCCACTACTCTCTCCTCCCACCACTGGAGCTCGATCGTGCTCCTCGAACCATATCTTAATGGGGAACAACAAAATTTATGCATATTAGTCAGCAACAATATAAGGAAAGATGTGAACTTGCTAAGAAATTTATCTTTATAAATAATGAAGGGATGTAAAAATCTTCTACTGAATTTCAAACAATATCCATTTCCTCCTCAAATGCTGACGATATATCTAATTCAGCCTCATCTTCATCGTCATCTTCATACTCATTTCTAGTATGTTCCTACTCCTCATCGGAATCCTCATCAGACACCTGACTTATAGTAATATATGTTCGCCTTCCAGTATCTCGTTTAGTCACATGTGGATCGACTTTTTCGACTTCATTCTCTTTAGATGAGCAAAATAGCTCTTTAGATTCGTCTAAACCAGTATGAGTTGCCAACTCTACATCATCAACTAAGTCTGCTTGAAAGAATTCGACATTGACATCTTTAGGTGTCTAATCAGTCAAATCCAATTCGTAATTAGTGAAAATCCTTGTTCTAACCCTGCAAACTGTCCACCAATCACTTCTTTCTTTACTCTTGGATAATGGATAGCTTGTATGGTACACTTGCTGGGCTTGTGAGGCCAAAAATGAACCGCTCGTAAGTATTCAATTTGGATTTATGTTTAACATCGACAATCCCATGTGTCGTGTCATTCCAAATAGAATTGGAATCAAACCAATGAGACTTAAACAAGAATATATGATTGTCTTGTCCTAGATATTACAATTGTAAGATCTCCTCTACAATACCATAGTAGTCATATTCATTTTCATTATATGTACTTTGTTTAACACATACGTCGTTGTTCATCGTAGACCTACTCTGCCCATAGTCTCTTATATGAAATCTGTATCCATTCACAATAAATCCTAGGTAGCTCTGTGCGTTCTTTTTCAACCTCCTCATTAGTGAGATGTGGATATCTTTGAATTATTTCTGAATCAAGTTGTCTGCAGTATGAATGGAAGAGCACATTCAATGGCTAGAAGAAAGGCCAAGAAGTTATATATATAATGAATTGTGAGTTGAGGACTTATTCAACATAACACTCAAGCTCAGTACAATTCAAAAGAATATATATCTATGCGGTGCATAACTCTCTATGATCGAGCATGCGATTTGAAGAACGTCCGAACACACACCTAGGATGATTAAATATAGAGAGTTGATATGACTCGATAGATTCCCCCCCATCATCATTACGTGGAGGTTGAGTACAATGAGTTTGAATGTCTAGTTCAAAATACATCGAATAAAAGTTTGATATTTCTTCCATAATATATGCCTCAGCAATAGAACCCTCCACTTTCGCCTTATTGTAAACTTTCATTTTGAGGTCATACATACACCTACATTAACAGTTTAGATGACAAATGACAAACATATCATATATATATTAATTGTAAGAAGAAAAAATTATTATTCAAATATACCTTTCAAATGGATACATCTATCTATATTTTACTGGCTCTCCGAATTTAGCTTAATATGGTAGATGTATAAGAAAATGCTCCATCGAATCGAAGAATGCAGGTGGAACTATCTTCTCTAACTTCCAAACGATGATGAAAACATTTTGTTCGATGGTTTGCACATCTTGAAGCCTATGTTCTGATGCACATAAAATTTTGAAAATTTGACTCAACTCTGATAATGCTCCCCATAGAGGCTTCGGCAACATTTCACGGAATGCAATGGGTAGCAACCTTTTCTTGAACACATGGCAGTCATGAGTCTTCATTCCATATATTTTTCCCTCACTAATATTTTAGATTATGCTTTTTCGTTCTTATGAACTACGAAGCGTCCACAAAGAAAATAATGAGAAAAATAGAGAGAAAGATGGTGGAGATGGAGCACTACTCCTGAATGTGATCATGATCACTAGACACACGTGGGTGTCGAAGGAGTATAAATAATAATGAAAAGAAGGGAGTGATCACGGAGTACCATATGAGTGGGGAGATTGCGTGGGAGAGAGCAGGTTTGCTTCTTCTTCTACGAGCACGGTCGGCCGTGGTAGAAGGCTTCTTCTTTAATGATTACCCTTGCAAAAACACATCAAAAAGAGAGGATTAGCTAAAGAACATGTAGTATCAATTCTCAAAGTAATGAAATAATATGAAGAACATGGATAAGAACACACCTTTTGTCAGCTTTTGAAAGCCCTAGAAAATAGGTATGTGTGTGTGCATGAAAAGTGTTGTGTGTTGATTGTGTTGAGTTATGGTTATGTGAATAACCATAATCATTGTTTTGATAATGACTATTTTGATTTGTTTTGATGATGACTTAATCATGGTTCATATTGTTGATATTATAATATCATTGGTTTGTTGATGTTTAGTGATTTTATGTTGCATTTCATTTGATTCATGTTTGCAATTCATGGATTAACTGGCCACATTAAAATCCTGCTAAAATGAACATTGGATGTTCACTTTTGGTCGTAGTTAGTCGAAGCACAAACATTGGATGTACTATTTTATTCTTTGTCAGTCTAAGTGGAACTTCGTCATATACGAAGCTAAGCTTTAGATATGACGAAGTCACTTCGACCAATCATGATATATTTAACACTGCAACTTCGGATGTTCTATTTTGTTCTTTGTCAGCCGGAGCAGAACTTCGTCATATACAAACCTAGACTTCGGATATGACAAAGTCACTTTGACCGATCAAGACAAAATTCGACCAACACTTCGGATGTTCAATTTTACACTTGGCCAGTCAAAGTGCTAAGACTTCGTATATTCTTTTTATAGTCTTTACTAGTCGAAGTTAAACATCGATTGCCTCATGTCTAAATCGATTGTCTAAGCATCGATTGCTGATCAACTTAAACGTCGATTGCCTCATGTTAGACATCGATTGGTTCATGTTTTAACATCAACTGTCACAACATAGATTACATTTTTCTCCTGAATACTTAAAGATACTATCTGTGCAGGACATCATGTGATTGGCATGTGTCTCACTTAAGGGCTCGGGGTACACGCAACCCTAAGTACGCGGTTTGGGCATCTAGCTATAAATAGGCTGTTGTCCTTTGTGAAAGGTGGGTGACTAAAAATAGGAGTCTAGAAAGAAGCAAGAACTTGGATGAGTCCATAAAGAGTAGCAGAGCAGTGCCGCCAGGAAGAAGAAGGAGAAGAAGATGCTTCTGCTAAGAAGAAGCTTGTGCTACTGAAGACAGATCTGAAAGCTAGAGGAGTGTTTCAGAGTCTGTAATTCTTCAATTGGGTATTTTCATTGTGTGTAATCTGTGTAAGTATTCTCCACAGATCACCTGATTATTTTTGTTATCTTCACAATTGTACTGGGATAGATCATGTTAGAGGATCTACTCCATAATTGGACTTGTTCTAGTAGGTTTCTAGATCCATCATGTTCCAAAGGTTGAGCACTATGTGCTCAAGTTTTGGGAAGAGTCTTCATGCTCTTGCGAAGTGGAGTGAGTCATCGTGCACATCTCCGGTCAGTGCTTGTGATTCGTCGTGCTCACAAGTGGTCTGTGGAGTAGGTCGTCGTGCCTACCTCCAAGTTGTTCTTTGAGTCGTCGCACTCAAAGGGCGATGGAGTCGTCATGCTCCAGTTCTACTCGCAAGTGCTTAGTAGGTTCCTCCGTCTTGGGGAGGTGGACGTAGGTGACACAAGTTGTGTTCTTCGAACCACCTTAAAATTCTCTGTGCAGTGGTTTGAATTGTGGTTTGCTATCTCGATTCACACTCCATCCACACACCACCAATTGAACTAATTGATATGTGTGAGCTATTTGTTTTAATTCCACTGCCATTCTCACAGATCTACTAATTCATACACACATATACCTATATCCGATCCCAACATATTAGAGATGTTGTGTTGATTAAAAAAGAGATATAAGGTGCTCTCGTGGGAGCTATGGAGGAGGTGATGATTAAAAGAGAATAAAAGTATGGACAAAAAGGAAGACAGCCACGTTGGGGCTGAGGAGGATATGATGATAAATAAACAGTTGAATAAAAAAAGAAGGAAGAGGTGCTTCCCCTGTGAGGATGGCGCAAGAAGTTGCTGGAGCTTGAAGATGCAGAGGAGGAGGCACTGGTGAGGCTGCTCCTACTACTAGTTCAGTATGGAGTTGGAGAAGACGGTGTTGAAGCGCGAGGCGGTAGTCTGGCAGAGCTTCGCCTTGGATTGGCTCTCCCAACTCACTAGACGTGATGATCCGACCTTTCAACCTGTCTAACCTCTGGAATGACGAGACATGGAGTGTATATATAGGAGAGGGGCTCAAAGTCTGAGGTGGACAACATATGCAAATCACAACGGACACAGTGGTCGCACTTAAAGTTGAATCGCGACGACATAGATGAACGCATTCAAGGATTTTCAATTAAAATTGGATTATGACCAAAAGAATAGTCTTAATCGCGATGGGATTCATCGACGTGTATATGAATTTCGAAATTTTGTTTATGGAAACTTGTCAAAAGTTAAATATGGAATGTTGAATCGTGACTGGTGTATCGGTCGCGTATCAGAAAAATGCAACAAGTATTTCCAAAAATAAGATAAGGAAATTAGTGAGAAATATGGAAGTTCAAAATCACGACGTACATACCCGACGCGTATAAGAATGTTCTTTTGGTCATCAATTGATGGTGATCACCAATCGGAATAAGACTGAATGTCGGTATGCAAATCGCATCTGACCTACCCGTCGCATATAATACCAATCGATATGCAAACCATGAATTGATACCAGCTTCAATAGGAACAAGAAACGTGATGAAAAGAGACGTCACAAATCAGTGTTCAGCAATCGATGTTGTTCACCAATCGATATAGAATCCTGACATGTTGTGACGATGTGCTTAAGATCAATCGATTACTAGTTTGGCAATCGATGGAGAATAGCGACGGTCGGACCCGCCACGTTTAAGATCAATCGATTACTGGCCATCAATCGATGTGAATCACGACGGCTTGACACAATGCGTTTTAATTGTTCTGTACTAGTCGTTGTAAACCGATCACTGTGTCCGTCGCAAATTGGAATTTTTGCTCAGACTTTTAGCAAGCTAGAAAAATATAGGGGAAGCACCAGAAAATGAGGGGAAATTTGGGGAGACCCTGAACAATGGGGAAAATACTCTGTAACGCTCTGGATTTTTATCCCAAATAGTGGGAGGTAACCTGATGGGAATAATTGAGTAAAGGATTAAATTTGGATAATTAAAGTAATGAAGCAAAACCAAAAAAAAATTATAATGCGAGGGAAGTACCTAGAAAAGGGAACATTAATTACCAGCATTTCGACTGGTCAAGAAATTTTTAAACAGACAGTAGAAGCAATAGTTCGTATATGATGAAGTGGATAATTAAGTGGAACTTCATATAAAATAGAATAAAACACAGTCAGTCGAAGCAAAACTTCGTATATAATCGATGTTTCCTTTAGTAATCGATGTTTCCTTTAGTAATCGATGTCCAAATAGGAAAATCTATGTTTCTTTTAGTAATCGATGTTCAAGTGGGACAGTCAATTTTTTCTTTTAGTAATCGATGTTCAAGTGGGACAATCGATGTTTTCTTCAGTAATCGATTTTCAAGCGAACAATCGATGTTTCCTTTAGTAATCGATGTTCAATGGGACAATCGATGTTTTCTTTAGTATTCAATGTTCAAGTGGGACAATCGATGTTTCCTTTAGTAATCGATGTTCAAGTGGGACAATCGATGTTCAAGTGGGACAATCGACGTTTTCTTCAGTAATCTCTTTTCAAGTGAACAATCGATGTTTCCTTTAGTAATCGATGTTCAAGTGGGACAATCGATGTTTCCTTCACTAATCGATGTTCAAGTGGGACAATCGATGTTTCCTTCAGCATTGATTACTTCTATGCAATCGATGTTTTCTTCAATCAATTGCTTCTATACAATCGATGTTTCCTTCAATCGATTTCCTCCTATGCAATCGATTTTTCTCCTTGATTATTTAGGAATCGGTGTGGCTTTTTAAACACCAATCAATGGAGGATTTTGTTCTCCAATCAAGATGATCCCTTCCACTAACCGATAGGGCTACATCTGCAATCGATGTAGTCATGAACATCAAACAATAGAGCGCCTGGTCTCGAATCCATGGTAACAAAAGGGCAAAAGAATTATGACAAGGCATGGGTGGTCCTTACCTACCCTTGTCCTTTCCTTGAAATAAGTCAACATAGGCATGGTCAGGCATGGTGGTCTGGCCTTTTGGTGGACCAAGTCAATAATGGGTATGGCAGGAGTATGGTTTGGGGACATGGTCTTAGGTAGGGTGGATCTTTGAAAAAATCCCACCATCTGTACCATGAACATAGGGTCGACCCTTAAGACAAACTCCTACGCTCCCTTCTAACTCCCACTGGTCATGGGAAGAGGAAGTTAGAGCTGGTGGGAGAAGCCTCAAGAGTAGTGACTGACCCCGAAGCTTGGAAACCTTGGAGCTTCATCCATCGTTTCTTCTTGGTTTGAAGAGAAAGCAAGAATTCTAAAACGGTTAAGGTAGGTTTTCTTGGGCACAAACTAAGTATTTTGAACTATCTGAGATTTTGATTCAACTCAATTATTCCCACTTGAACATATATTGTCCCACTTGAACATCGATTACTAAAAGATTTGATTCCTTAGCTGAAGGAAACATCGATTGTTCCACTTTATAAATGGTGCTCTTGTCGTTCTTGTTTCATCAAGAGTGCTTCCAATTCTGAGCGAGGCATCGCTGCTTGTCCATTGAAATTCTCTTGGCCATCATATGTTCTGGCACTAATCGGGACTTCGGTCCAAGTAACCTCATGCCTGTGTAAATGTAGGGGCCCTGTTTGGCCCTGGGGAGGAGCACCCCAATGTACTTGTTAACCATGGGAGTATGGACTTGTGGTGTTGGCATGACACTGATGTATTTGCAAGATTTGAATGTCCCTTCTTGATAACTTATGATATGCTTATTCATTGTTATGTTTTTTCTAAATGCCAAATCTTGTGATCTAATTGATCTGCATCAATTCTGAAAACCCACCTCATTATTTGTTTAACTAAATTGTGCATGTATTGTAAATCCAGCCTTGATAGTTGTACAAATGAACCATGTATTCTGAAGGACTTTAAAACTCTTGCCACTGTTTGGAATGTTCCAAGAAATTGGGACTATTCGTCATCTATTCACTTGCCATCTGATTTAATTAGAAATAGTTTTATAGTTAAATTTTGGACTGCCTATCCCCCCTTGAATTCTGCTGCTAATGCATTAATCATGTACATAATTGCCCTCACCTTGAGATGTAATCCCTACTGGGAGCAAGCTCATTAAAATTCTTTAACATTTTTAGGAGATGAAGGTGAGCACGAGGAGTCGGACGGTGGCAGGCATGAGTGACCCCCAGTATGGTCTTTTAGTTGAGATAAGAATGGAGGAAATCTTTCTTTTGTTTGGATCCATTCCAAAGTTGTAATTATTTAGAATCCTGAATAGACTCTAGAAAACTATAAATTTTATACACCACTCGAGTGCCTTTAAAAGAGTTTTATCAGGTATATTCGATTGTTGACACCTAAAGGATTTCGTCGACTAGTACTGCCCGAAGACTTCGGTGTGTCCCTCCCAAACCTAGTATAAACAGTTGATGCGTCTGTCCGATTTACTTGATCGGGTCCTATCATTCTCATAAAATTTATGGTGAATTTTGGGGGTGTGACAAAAGGTGGTATCAGATCAACGACTCCTTGGGTCTTAGCACTAATTGTGGGAAACCCTTAGCATTGACGAACCTGAGTTGTCGCCAATTAGCAAGGTCCATTACCAAGTGAGATGGGTAGAGCCATGAGTCAAGAATGTTAGGTGCAATAGCCAGACCCTAACAACCTTCGTCCTTTCGAAGGTACGACACTGTCCAAATGGCTGCTGAACGGGCTCAAATGAGGACCATGCAGCAAACCCTCCAGAGTTTGACCCAGGAAATTCTACAAGCAATGCAGAGTGGCGGAACCCGAGTAGCGGGAGAACTCCATCGAAATTTTTGTAGCATGAATCCCTCGGTGTTTGGGGGGGAGCACTGACCCAGATGTTGCTGAACACTGGATCAAGGAAGTGGAGAGTATTTTCAGGGTCATGCAATGCACTGACCAAGATAAGGTGCTTTTGACCATCTTTCAACTTAAGAAGGATGCTCGTACCTGGTGAGAAGCAGTAGAAGCTACATTGCAAGGACAACGAGTGACGTTGACTCAGTTCGTTGAACATTTTAACAACCAATACTTTTCAAAAAGGGTGCCGGAGATGAAGACAACAGAGTTTGCTGTGCTGAAACAAAGGAGACTGACAGTGGCAGAGTATGAGGCACAGTTCTCACGATTGGCTCACTATGTGCCACATCTGGTGGGGACTGAAATGATGAAGTCCAAAAGATTCCTAAATGGCCTGAGGCCCTAGTTCATCACTCAACTTGAGCCAATAGACATCAAAATCTATGCAGATATGGTGAGGAAGGCCCAACTACTTGAGGATGCCATGGAGACTGCTGAGAAAATTAAGGGAAGATCTATCAAGATGGGCAGACCCCAAATATGGGGAAATTGCAACCAAAACCTGGGAAAAAAAGGCCTAGTGTTGTCCCAACTATTCAAACAGATAAGAAGACAAGAGGGGGTGGTGTACCGTTAACAGTGGCCAAGTTAGAAGAATGCAAGCATTGCTGCATGAAGGGGCACCAACTTGAAAATTGCTCGAGAGCTCAGGGCAAATGTCTACGATGTGGGAGTCCAGACCACCAAATCTCTGACTATCCTATGATGAAGGAGCAACCACTTCAGGACAAGCACCAGAAACGACAAAATAAGCAAGGTCGCCTCCAAACAATGATGGAACCAGAAACCTCAGAAGGAGGAGTCGTGGAAGGTACCCTTACTGTACTTTCCAAACCTGCCCTTACTTTATTTGACACAGGGGCAACACACTCATTTATATCCCAGGAATTTGCTGAGACTTTTCCTGTAAAACCCATACCTCTAGCCTGTGAATTTCCAGTCACCACACCTCTTGGAGAGAGAGCTCAACTCTCCCAACATTTCCCCTCTGCTGACGTGGACATCGGAGGGAGAAATTTACTCGCAGACTTAGTATACATGCCTATGGAACATTATGATGTGATTCTAGGAGCAGATTGGCTAACCCAACATGGGGCTAGTGTTGACTGCAGAAAGAGTAGAGTAACATTTAGTGGATACCTAGAATTGATGTATTCAAGCACTAAGAGCCGAAGGCATCCATCTCTCATCTCTACCCTCCAAGCCCATAGAATGATGAGGAAGGGATGTGTAGCATTCCTTGCATCAGTGATAAATGAAAGGGAGGAGGTGAGAATTGAAGACATTGAAGTAGTTAGAGACTTTTCAGATGTTTTTCCGGATGAGCTACATGGTATTCCCCCTGAAAGGGGAGTTAATTTATCTATTCCACTAATTCTAGGAGCTACTCCTGTCTCTAGAGCCCCCTACAGAATGTCCCCAGCTAAACTAAAGGAGTTGAAAGAGTAGCTGATGGAACTACTAGAAAACATGTTTATTAGACCCAGTACCTCACCCTGGGGAGCACTTGTATTGTTTGTCAAGAAGAAAGATGGGTCTATGGGATTATGTATTGATTATAGGAAGCTGAATCAGCTTACCATTAAGAACAAGTATCCCCTACCGAGGATTGATGGGTTGTTTGATCAGATTGCGGGAGCCAAATATTTTTCAAAGATTGACCTTAGATCCGGCTACCCTCAGCTGAGGATTTTAGAAGAAGACATTCATAAGACTACCTTCAGGAGCCGATATGGGCATTATGAATTTGTTGTCATGTCCTTTGGGCTGACAAATGCCCCTGCAGCCTTTAAGCAATTAATGAATGAAGTGTATAGACCATACCTAGATAAGTCTGTGGAGATTTTTATTGATGACATCCTAATATATTCCAAGACTCAGGAGGAGCATATGGAACACTTGAAGTTAGCTTTGTAGTCGTTAAGAGATCATAAGTTGTATGCCAAGCTGAACAAATGTGAATTTTGGCTAAAGAAGTGGACTTCTTGGGACATGTATCAGTTTGAATGGGGGAGCAGTGGATCCCTCCAAGGTTCAGGTTGTAGTGGTTCATGTCGTTCAAACCCGTTAACCTAATAACAAGCTTGACCGACTTCGCCTCCCGCGAACATGTCGTAGCCTCACAAGGGATATCAACACACATGTCCGTGAAAATATAAAAGAAACACATTAAACATATATAAGATTGCACATCTCACACATATTTACATGAAATATAAATAGTCAGTCCTCAACTAAAGTCAAAGTATAGAGTATAGCAACCTGGGGCATACCCTGAGGGGAACAGATAGTAAGATTACACTATTGGAGGTGCAGGCCTAACTCCGCTACAATGCGGCTCCAAACTAGACGAGGGACAGGAACCCTCCTGCTCTCCTTCACTTGAAAGGAGAAGGGGTGAGCCTCACAAGTCACTAGCTCAATAGGAAAAATCCCTCAAAAGCCAAAACAACAACAATCTCACGAGAAGTAGGGTTAAAGAACCACACTAAACAATTTATAGAGCTTCCTACACATGGTACTACAACTATAAATAAATAAGCAATTCAAAACTAATAACATGGATCAGCCATTAATAAATAAATAGCAAACCTCGCTCAAGTGTACGAGCTAAAGTAAGGTAATGCACACTCGAGCCACGAAAACTGGTTCACGACACTAGCTACTGACCCGGACAAATGACACGGGACTACCTCTCAGACTCGCAACCACTGACAAAAGATCCAACTATAGCTCCACCTCAACAGTGCCAACAAACTGTGGAGACCAACCAACACCACACCTGCAGGCCACACAGCTACAGGCCCATGCCTAGAATCTTTAGGGACTCCGGCCCGAGCTCCCTAAAGTGAGGCACTGGAAAATAGGACTAGCTGGAGCCTAGTACGTCTACTAGTGTCCGTACCCCCAAGCACGAGCACGCTACAAGCGACCAAACACAAACTCTCACAAGTCACTATCCCACTGCCATCTTTTCCTCAGGCGGACATACATCTCGACACACGAGTGAGGGTGTCCAGGAAGATGACACAGACCTCATCGGTACACACAGTACCAAGAGAAACCCTGAGCACCTATGTGCCTGGCTCACATAGAACCTAGGGTACCCGACTCAAGAGGTAACCATGGAAGGCGTCATACTACCCAACTAGCCACGTACATCCAAACCATGCAACCACAATAACCTTTAAACTCTATACGTGCCAATGCACCGCTTACATATTCAAATATATAACATAATAGCCATACAGTCACATAGCATGAAACAACCCATTGCCCACTAAAGCCAAGAAAGGGTCGAGTGGCTGCTTTTAAAGTGCAACATACATAGACGCCGCTATTCAAAAGCCAAATCGCAATGGGGAAGACCATCGCCTTAAGAAGCTGAATTGTGATGGCTCATGTCGTTGCGTTCAAAACATAATAACTGGGTTTGTGACCTATTCAGCCAAAACCCAAACATGACCTTCTCCTCCGGAAAGCCCATAAAAGCACCATTTACAATTATAAATCATGTGCAAATGCCTTTCCACAGTAACTTAAACATGCACGACATAGATGATATACCATTCCATGAATTAAAAGCTTTAAAATTGGATCATGCATCCAAAACAAGGAGAATTCCCCTACCAACATGAAGAATGCGAAGAATCACGTTGCCCTGACGTTTCCCATGCTCTGAACAACGTCCTCGCGACGGAAATGTGCTAAACCATGAGCCATGAACTCCAAATCTCCCGAAACTCCCTGTGGCAACTTCTCCCCCAGCGGAACAGTGCCTTCTGCACTGTTTGACCAAGGTTCGGCCAAAACAATAGAACAGGCTAAATCGTGACGTATCGGGTCGTCGCGTTTAAATTGTGACGTACCCCATTTTCGCATTTAAATTGTGACGTTCCTGCATGCACCACGTGGCACGCATGCAGCGGTGCCCACGGAAAGTGGTGACGAAAACGTGACGTAGCAGGTGGTCACATTCTCTCAAAAAGTGATGTATGTGTTGGTCGCATTCTCACGAAGAGAACCAAAGGTGTATTGGGCTCGGATTTCTGACTCTCAACCCCACACAACTTGCTACAACCACACAAACACTACCAATAGGCCACATATTGGCCACCAAACCCAATAAACCATGATCTGAACGGTCATGACGTTACATTACTATCACCTAAAAGAAATTTTATCCTCAAAATTCAAGAACAAATGTCAACACAATAATTCACAACTAATCATGCATGGTACTATCACCTAAAAGAATTAAAAGCTTACTCAAACAAGTATGGATACACTTTCATCATTTCCTCTACTAACTCCTAGGTGTCTTCTCCACCTTGCCTATTCTCCCATATGATTTTCACTTGGTCAATTTTTTTATTTCTTAACTTTTGTGTTCTCCACCCTATAATCTGAACTAGATATTCTGGCATTGACATATCTTGCCTCAAATCATCTCGAGTGTAACTAGCTATCTGGAAGGGATCTCAGATGTACTTTCTCAACATGGAAACATGAAACATATTATGTGTATCTATGAAGTCTGCTAGAAGATCTATTCTGTAAGTTGTTTCATCAATTCTCTCTAAAATTTTGAATGGACCTACATACCTTGGACTTAACTTGCCTTTTATGCTAAATCTCAGAACACCTTTAGTGGGAGAAACTCTCAAAAACACATAATCACCAACTTCAAACTGCAACGGCCTCCGTCTTGTATTTACATAGCTCTTCTACCGACTCTAAGTTGTTCAAAGCTTTTCCTTTATAAATTTAACCATTTCTGCATATTGCTGAATCAACTCTGGCCCCATAACTTGCCTTTCTCCCACTTCATGCCAATTTAAGGGTGTTCTGCACAGTCTTCCATACAAAGCTTCATACGGTGCCATTCCAATGCTTGCATGGTAACTATTGTTGTAGGCAAACTCTACCATACCTAAATGATGTTCCCAACTGCCTCCCCATGCCAAACAACAAGTCGGTAACATGTCTTCTATGGTTTGAATTGTCCTCTCTATCTGTCCATCGGTCTGTGGGTGGTAAGCCAAACTATACCTTAACTCAATACCAATCACTCGCTGTAAACTTCTCCAAAAACCTAATGTGAATCTTAGATCTCTATCTGATACAATAGTCACTAGAATGCCATGTAATGGTACTGTGAGACCCCGAATTTTCCCTTCATTTTATATTGAGCATGCGATATTTACATGTCATAAATATAGTGTACGTATTAACAATTTTGCATATTATAACTATCAAATTGTTCACGTGCATATGCGTATATGTATATTATTTTTGTGAATATAAGTTATTAGCCAGTTTTGTATATAAGGTATTTATTTAATATTATGCATGATATATTAAAGTAATGTTACACATATAATGTGAAGTACTATCATGCATTGTAAGCATAAATGATTTTACTTCTGTACATGCATTATAATTAAATGTGTATATATTATCTAATGGTTGAGATGCATATTGTGTTTAATTATCCATGCATATTATATGTAACTATGATGTGTATATATGTGCACACATATATTAATCTTGTTCGAATTATATATCTATTTCTAAGCATGATAAATTGTTATGATGTGTGAACAATAATGTGAATCGTGTATGTATCTAAACGATGTAGGCATGTATATACATATATGTTTAACCTTATGTATGTTATAAGTATAATTACTCATGAGTATACGCATGTATACATATATCTATACGTCCATCCTGTGTAAATGATACTTGTTTATTATTAGCATGCTAGATTGCTTATAGTGTTATGGTACTTAATAATACGGTGCATGTAAAAATATCAAAATATTATAAGCAAGCTATATTTATCTAAATTCATGCATGTTGTACTAAATTATACTTTGTACGCATATAGATGTATAAATCTAATGTTGTACATATGATATTTACTTATTGCAATAACCATTGACTTGATTATGACATGTATGATATCTAAATAATAGAGTGTGTATTACATATATATATATATATATATAATATATTATTTTTATTTATTTATTCGTGCATAATACATGCAAATATGTGCATATGTATACATATGTATGTCACTTCGTGCATATATCTTTAATTGAGATTAGTGCAAATAATACTTTTAAATAATGTGTAAATGTATATAATTTATGTAATAATTGTAAAAATATTTAATTATGGTCATACTATATTGTTGGAGCCTAAATGTATGTTTAAATTGGATGAAAATAGGTGTTTGGGCTGTCTGGCATAGTTGGCGGCCAACACTGTGCAGCCAACTTGCAGGCCTGATTGGCGTCCACATCCCTGGACGCCAAGGGAAAGTGGGCGGCCACCCCTTGGACGCCAACCCCCTGTTGGTGGCCAGCCCCTTGACGTCAACTGTGCAGTTGACTACAACCGGTGTTGACGCCTATATCCTCTTGCGTAACGGTTCTAGATTTGTTAATGCTCGCATTATGGCCGGTTCCAGTTTAGGAAACCCATCCTAACCCGTAGGAAATCTACCCTATTGCGTATCCCAACCCTCAAGCCTATAAAATACTCATTCTAAGTCGAGGAGAAGACTTTTTAGCATTTGGTGAAACCCTTGGACCCAAGATGAGGAAAAGCTGGTCTTTGGAAGGCCGGATCCGTCGACTGGAGGTGTTTTCCAAGGAGCTACACCAACTAGAGGACAGCCTACGCATAGAAGAAGAGATCCCAACTCCGAGGGACCGTCTGCATCCACAGAAGAGGAGGATCTAAGGCGTTTCTGAACACCTTCTTGGCAGGGCCGAGGAGGGCTTCATCGGCCAAATTTGATCTTCTAGGATTTATTTAGAGGCAAGTAACCTATGTATATCAGTCTTAGATATGTCCCCTAGGTCCTAGAATTTTTCTTGATTTTTCCTCGAGTCCTGGACCCTCCATTTTACCCATACATGTGAGTGTTGTCTGTGTTGATTAATGTCTGGAAGTTGACGGCAACAACCCCCCCCCCCGTCAAGTTCTTGAGTTGACGGCATGGGATGCCGCAGTTAACTAGTTGGCGGCCAGGACTATGCAGTCAAGTTCCTCCATGTCCTAAAAACTGCTATTTAATCTTCTTAAATGTATTTAATTGATTTCCTGACATGTGTGCATGCTGTAAATTTATGTAAGGTCAAAGATGATAGTAGGTCATGTCATGAGGATTTCATAAATTTTATTGATTTATTTTAATTATGAAAATTCTGGAGATTGAATTATGAGCATAAAATAACCATGTTTAATGTGTGTAACTAGGTCAGATGTGAGTTAGGGTTTGGTAAATTTTCTGTGATGATGTCTTGATTGTATATATGCATTGACACTGTTATATTAGACTATTTTACTAGAATTTCTACTTTAGTGAAATTAGTGAGACATGCACCTGTAAATTGATTTAATTGTTATAAATACATTTCCTATTCAGAAAAATCTAGAAAATTTTGGATGTGTTATGTTTACTATATTTAACCTGTGATAAAAAATTTCATGAAGATCTGATGACAGTAGGTAGTGTTATGTTTTGAAATGCGAAAAATGGCCATGTTAAGTATGATAGAGTTAATTATATGTAAATCAAGAGTTAGCAGCATGTTGGAATCTTATTTTAAGTAATTTTTCATTATTTAACAGTAACGTGAATTTCTGTAAATGGAAAAGTGAATATTATATAAAGTGTGTGTGAAATGGGATGAAAAAATATGTGTATTAGCATGAGTAAAATGTGATGAGAATGATAAAATGATTAATGTAATATTTAGCCATGTGGACACTACTACCATAGGGCCTGAGAGCTGTACCATAGAAAAGTCCTGTATGGTAGTGTGCATGATAGTGCGTAAAATATGTAAAGAAACGAAATGTAGAAATGAGTATGAGAATTGTCAAATGAATGAAATGGTATGAGAATAAGTGTAATTTATGTAATTAAGTTTGATTCATGTCAAAACAGCAAGTTAAATGTGTGATAAAAAGATATAAATGCATGAGAGATGACTAGATACCATGCTAGGAATGTCTATTATCTTGTACATAGCCTCATGTTTTAAAATGGTAAAATTGTATAATGATACGATGAGGATTTGAACCATGCATCCTAGGATATATCATGTGTAGGGGTATGTTATCTTTCATGTTTTAACATGAGCATGTGTTACATAGGAAGGTATTTGGATGACTTATGTATAGTTAACCATAAGAACCATATGTCATGTGTAATGTTGTGATTAGAGTGATAGCATGTGTTTTTCCTCATTGTTAGTGGCTTATTATGTATGTGATATGTGTAAGTTTGATATTTTAGATTACTTGCTGAGTCTTGTAAAACTCATACTTGCTTCGGCGTACAGGTGACAGGTGATTTTGTGCCTGAGGGAAGCGTAGTGAAGGTTGACGCTGCATACGAGAAGGAATAATCAGTAGAGTTCACGTTATAGTTATATTTTTCTTTCATAGTTGAATAAAGTTTATTCATATGGAAAATGTATGGACAATATAGTTCTTTTCAAGTTGAAATAATGTGGACTCTAGTACTTCTTTTACTATATAGACTGTGGAATGTGTGGTGATGATGGAATGAAGTATAACATTTCTTTTGAAGTATAACATTTCTTTTAATTCATCTGTACTCTTTTATTATTCAGTGTCATATCAACCTTATCGTTTAGTGTTGGGTTACTATCCCACTTTAACGGCGCTCTTTGTACCGATGGGGATTGGTATAATCGTACCAGTATGAGGAGGGTCATTACAGAGATGGTATCAGAGAATCAAGGTTGAGAGTGTACATGAATAAACCATCATCTCACAATATTACAAAGTCTTTATAGATAATTTGTCCATATGTGTAGAAAGTAATAATAATGAATGAAAGATAGTAAGGAAGGTAGATAGGATTTAATAAGTTAGGCTATAACTAGATTGAATTGTTTTGCAGGCAGTGGTGAGTCAAGGAAAGCTTGAGGCTAGGGCTAGGGAGCATGAAGAGAAACGCAAGGTGAGAAACTTCATAATGAGACTCAGACCAACAGTGAGAGCGAGACTTTTGGAATGCGATCCCCGCACTCTGGATGAGCTTCTTAGCATGGCAAGGTTTGCGGCCTCTACAACTAGCGGGAAACCCATGTGTATGCACTGCAATAAACACCATGGCGGGAATCAGTGTTGGGCAAAGGAAGGAAGGTGCCTCAAATGCGGCAGCAAGGACCATCGGATTAAAGAATGTCCAAGGTTGAAGAAGTTTGATCCCCGAAGTTCTACAGCATCGACATCAAAGGAGCCAATAGCAGAACTTCAAGCACTAGCCAAAGAGAAGGAGGATTTCCTTCTTTTTCCAGAGATGGCACTGATGGTGTCACCAGAGGTACCCGAATCGATCTTCGAGGACGAAGATCATTTTCTAGGGGGGGAGAGTGTGAGACCCCGAATTTTTCCGTCATTTTATATTGAGCATGCGATATTTACATGTCATGAATATAGTGTACGTATTAAATTTTTGCATATTATAACTATCAAATTGTTCACGTGCATATGCGTATGTATATTATTTTCGTGAATATAAGTAATTAGCCAATTTTTATATAAGGTATTATTTAATATTATGCATGATATATTAAAGTAATGTTACACATATAATGTGAAGTACTATCATGCATCTTGTAAGCATATATGATTTTACTTCTGTACATGTATTATAATTAAATGTGTATATATATCTAATGGTTGAGATGCATATTGTGTTTAATTATCCATGCATATTATATGTAACTATGATGTGTATATATGTGCACGCATATATTAATCTTGTTAGAATTATCTATCTATTTCTAAGCATGATAAATTGTTATGATATGTGAACAATAATGTGAATCGTATGTATCTAAACGATGTAGGCATGTATATACAATATGTTTAACCTTATTTATGTTATAAGTATAATTACTCATGAGTATACGCATGTATACATATATCTATACGTCCATCTTGTGTAAATGATACTTGTTTATTATTAGCATGCAAAATGTGTATAGTGTATATGGTACTTAAATAATACGGTGCATGTAAAATATATCAAAAATATTATAAGCAAGCTATATTATGTAAATTCATGCATGTTGGACTAAATTATACTTTCTACGCGTATAGATGTATAAATCTAATGTTGTACATATGATATTTACTTATTGCAATAACCATTGACTGATTATGACATATATGATATCTAAATATGAGTGTGTATTACACATATATTATATATATATATATTCATATAATATATATATATATATATATATATCATGCTTAATACATGCAACTATGGTGCATAGGTATACATATGTATGTCACTTCGTGCATATTATCATTAATTGAGATTAGTGTAAATTATACTTATAAATAATGTGTAATGTATATAATTTATGTAATAAGTGTAAAAATATTTAATTATGCTCATACTATATTGTGAGCCTAAATATATCTTTAAATTGGATGAAAATAGGTGTTTGGGCTGTCTGGCATAGTTGGCGGCCAACACTGTGCCGCCAACTTGCAGGCCTGATTGGCGTCCACATCCCTGGACGCCAAGGGACAGTGGGCGGCCACCCCCTGGACGCCAACCCCCTGTTGGAGGCCTGCCCCTTGACGTCAACTATGCAGTTGACTACAACCGATGTTGATGTCTATATCCTCTGGCGTAACGGTTCCAGATTTGTTAATGCTCGCATTATGGCCGGTTCCAGTTTAGGAAACCCATCCTAACCCATAGGAAACCTACCCTATTGCGTATCCCAACCCTCAAGCCTATAAAATACCCATTCTAAGTCGAGGAGAAGACTTTTTAGCATTTGGTGAAACCCTTGGACCTGAGATGAGGAAAAGCTGATCTTTGGAGGGCCGGATCCGTCGACTGGAGGTGTTTTCCGAGGCGCTACACCAACTGGAGGACAGCCTATGCATAGGAGAAGAGATCCCAACTCCGAGGGACCGTCTGCATCCACAGAAGAGGAGGATCTAAGGCGTTTCTGAACACCTTCTTAGCAGGGCCGAGGAGGGCTTCATCGGCCAAATTTGATCTTCTAGGATTTATTTAGAGGCAAGTAACCTATGTATATTAATCTTAGACATGTCCCCTAGGTCCTAGAATTTTTCTTGATTTTTCCTCGAGTCCTGGACCCTCCATTTTCCCCATACATGCGAGTGTTGTCCGTGCTGATTACTGTCTGGAAGTTGACGGTAACATCCCCCGCCGTCAAGTTCTTGAGTTGACGGCAAGGGATGCTGAAGTTAACTCAGTTGGCTGCCAGGACTATGCAGTCAAGTTCCTCCATGTCCTGAAAACTGCTATTTAATCTTCTTAAATGTATTTAATTGATTTCCTGACATGTGTGCATACTGTAAATTTTATGTAAGGTCAAAGATGATTAGTAGCTCATGTCATTAGGATATCATGAATTTTCTTGATTTATGTTAATTATGAAAATTGAATTATGAGCATAAAATAACCATGTTTAATGTGTGTAAATAGGTCAGATGTGAGTTAGGGTTTGGTAAGTTTTCGTGATGATGTTGTTTGTATATATGCATTGACACTATTATATTAGATTGTTTTACTAGAATTTCTACTTTAGAGAAATTAGTGAGACATGCACCTGTAAATTGATTTAATTGTTATACATACATTTCCTATTCAGAAAAATCTAGAAAATTTAGAATGTGTTATGTTTACTGTATTTAACTGTGATAAAAATTTCATGAAGATTGATGACAGTAAGTAATGTTATGTTTTGAAATGAGAAAAATGACCATGTTAAGTATGATAGAGTTAATTATATGTAAATCATGAGTTAGCAACATATCAGAATCTTATTTTAAGTATTTATCATTGTTTAACAGTAAGATGAATTTCTGTAAATGGAAAAGTGAATATTATATAAAGTGTGTGTGAAATGGGATGAAAATATGTGTATTAGCATGAGTAAAATGTGATGAGAATGATAAAGTGATTAATGTAATATTTAGCCATGTGTGCACTGCTGACCATAGGGGTCTGAGAGCTGTACCATAGAAAGTCCATATGGAAGGCTCAACGTTATGAGATAAATCTAAGGGCATTAGGAAAAATCCTGGAGGTGGACAAGTACGCTGGTTAGGGTGGAGAGGGCTTCTCCCGGTTCTGCGTAGTTACCTAGGTTTGTCACCGCATTGCCTAGGTGACAAATATGTGAAAGTGAGTGCTAAGTGTTATGTGATAACAACTTGGTGCTAAAGTGAGTGTTTTGCTCTACTTGGTAGTTAGGACTATGTGTCACGGCAATTTAAGAGATTAAATGTGAATAGAAGTGCAAAGTGATAAGTGAATGTGGCACGTGATAAGTACAATTATTGTGATAAGTGATAAACGTGAACGCATGAGTAAATGAAATGAAGAGTGTAAATTTATAGGTAAGGAAGAGTAAAAGGTAATGAGAGTGGAATCACATGTGAAAGCCAATGTATTAATACATGCATATTTATTTTGTTGTTCATGCATTAACATCATAATTGTAGAATTTTGCTAATATCATGTCCAATATCATGTGATATAGTTTAATAATACCTATATGGTAGTGTGTATGAATATGTGCATGTAAGTATGTAATGAAACGCAATGTAGAAAATTGAGTATGTAGAATTGGCAAATGAATGAAATGGTATTAGAGTAAGTGTAAATTCATGTAATTAAGTTTGATTCATGTCAAAACAGCAAGTTAAATGTGTGATAAAAAGATATAAATGCATGAGAGATTGACTAGATACCATGCTAGGAATGTCTATTATCTTGTACATAGCCTCATGTTTTAAAATGGTAAAATTGTATAATGATATGATGAAGATTTGAACCATGCGTCCTAGGATATATCATGTGTAGAAAACATGTGTAGTATGTTATCTTTCATGATTTAACATGAGCATGTGTTAGATAGGAAGGTATTTGGATGACTTATGTATAGTTAACCATAAGAACCATATGTCATGTGTAATGTTGTGATTAAAGTGATAGCATGTGTTTCTCCTCATTGTTAGTGGCTTATTATGTATGTGATATGTGTATGTTTGATATTTTAGATTGCTTGCTGAGTCTTGTAAAACTCATACTTGCTTCGGCATACAAGTGACAAGTGATTTCGTGCCTGAGGGAAGTGTAGTGAAGGTTGACACTGCATACGAGAAGGAATAATCAGTAGAGTTCACGTTATAGTTATATTTTTCTTTCATAGTTGAATAAAGTTTATTCATATGGACAATGTATGGACAATATAGTTCTTTTCAAGTTGAAATAATGTGGACTCTAGTACTTTCTTTTACTATATAGACTGTGGAATGTGCGGTGATGATGGAATGAGGTATAACATTTCTTTTAATTATGCTGTACTCTTTTATTATTTATGGACATATCAACCTTATCGTTTAGTGTTGGGCTACTATCCCACTGTAACGACGCTCTTTGTACCGATGGAGATTGGTATAATCGTACCGGTATGAGGAGGGTCGTTACAGGTACTATTATGTCCACCTATAGTCTAGCCAATCTGTCCACTGCCTAAGACATACTCACAACCAATAACCTACACACCTTTGTCAATCGATCCAAAAAAACCCAAATTCCATTGTGACCTAATGCTGTTCTGGGTAATCCGACTCCAAAGTCCATAGCAATATCATCCCATTTCCATTGTGGAATCGGTAATGGCTGCAATAAACCTCCTGGCCTTTGATGTTCTGCCTTCACTTGTTGACAAATCAGACATCTTGTAATGAATTCTACTATTTCCTTCTTCATGCCCAGCCACCAAAAGTGTTTCTTCAGGTCTTCATACATCTTCGTGCTGCCTAGATGAATAGAATACCTAGACCTGTGTGCCTCCTCCAATACCTTCTGCCTCACCTCTGCTTCTGTTGGAACATATAAGCGGCCTTTGAATCTAATTACACAATCATCATCAATAGTGACATCTTCGATTTTCACAATCTCAGTGAAATTTTTATCTGTCCTCTGGGCTTATACTATCTGCCAATACAATGAAGGTTCCACTGCACTGCTTGCCAACACTGCTCGCTGCTGATTATTCGGAATGAATATAGAATTCTCTGCTACATCTTCATATAATTTCCATTCTTTTATCATCATCTGGCTCAGAACGGCCTTCCTACTCAGTGAATCTGCAACTACATTGGCTTTACTTGAGTGATATTGCAGCAACCCAAAAAATTTAGTATTTAAAAATTCGAAATAATAAATTTCTATAAAAACAGAATAATAGAAACATACATACCATTATCGTATGTGCAAGAACAAATGTAAAAATTCATAAAAATTATAAATCAACCCCAAATACTATCCCTAAGTGTTCCACAAAGAAATTCGTGTAACAAAAAATCAGATTGGCTAAGCGTACGTCACAACGTGACTAATTATCCAAATTTGTAAACTAAGCTGAAAAACCGTTAACACGGAAAAATAACGCGCCCATAAATTAAACGAGCATGTCGGAGAGACTTCCAACATCATGAAATGACTACCCATTATCAGAATTGGACCAATGGACCTCTCATGGCCCATGAATAAATTCAACTAAGAAATATAATAAATTCCAAAATTCTAATATTTCCCTATTTAAAATGGAGAATTGTCATAAGTTAAATACCATTGAGAATGGGCTTTGTTAAATGGACCATATAAAATTTATTGGGCCAAAATAGGGATTTTTAAAAGAAGAATAATAGGAAAATACTCTAAATTCGCAACTTAATTATTACCTAAATAGAAAAGGGTTATTACATAAGAAAAATAGCTGGTTTGGGTCGGAATTGGATTCCTAAACCTACCCTAATAGGTTGGCCACGAATTTAAACCCCATCCTAACCCAAATAGGAAGTGGAAAGCTTGGAAGGAGGTTAAGAAATAGGAAATTCGAAATTAAATAGGAGTTAGAGTACTATTAGAAATTAGAAACATAACAAGCATAAATACTCTCCTAAATCCCCCATGGTCGGCCCTAGCTCGCACCCAAGGCTTGCTGGACCTGGAGGAGAGGCCAAGGAGGAGGAGAATTCGTGGGGAGAAGGCTTCATCAAGTTTCATCCCGAGTTCTTTAAGTTCTAGCCCTAGAAGAGGAAAATGACCAAAGGTAGGCATTCTCACAAGCTAAAATCATAAGATTTCGTCTGTATATTGTTCAATGTACTAGAAACAAAACCCTCAAGTTTCATAATTTTCCATTGAGCCAATATTTTCTTCTTGAATTTTGAAGTCCTGCAACTCTCTTGACCCCGAACCTTCATGTTTAATTGATATCTCCTTAAATACCCGATCCCATGCTCTCAAATTTTTAATGGAGATACTGATGCATGTTAGGCATCTTTTGCCCCTAAAAGCCCTAATTTTTATCCACCCTACTTCCTGAATTAATTCTCTTATCTCAACTGCTCACTGTGTCATGTACTCCATGTTTGACTGTTTCATGATTTTTCATTGACTATACAATTAGTTATGATTTTCTGAACAACCCTGTGTCAAAAGATAGAAAGTTGGCCCGCAATTCGAGGCTCTGTCCTTTTCCCGCTTAAACTCAGGCTCAGAACCTGAGAATGCGATGGCCCGATAGGTCGTGTTCTCATGGCCATCGCGACACAGGAACCTGTCGCGTTCTGGTTGCCGACCTGATAAGACCTGTCGCAATCCTCAGAAGACTCTGTCGCGATCTGCCTGACTGTTTAGACAAGCCCGTCGCGATCCTTACAAGGCCCTATCGCGTTCTACCTTAACCTCATCACGACCCTTACAAGGGTGCGTCGCGTTCTGGCTTTTTGCATGAAAACCCACCTTTTTGCAATTCTTATTGTTATACAGTCACCCCATGTCCTATTAACCATCTTTTACACAAAAAGACGAAGTTGTAATTATTGAATATATTTTAATTAATTCAAGTTAATCACATGATCTATCTTGCCCATGATTTTCTCTTACACTTGCACTCACTTTGAACCATCCAATATGGCTTAACTTGGCATGAAAATTGTCACATGTACATCTAGCAATTTATTTCAATTATGTATATTAATTGCCCTATTTTAAATGAACTTGTCTATGTTTTCTCGTGATGTTTTGGGAATACCGTTATCGACGCTCCACTGTTCTAGAATTCCTCTAGAACGTTGGGCACTTGTTTCTATATTCAGACTTTCTCTTCACTTGGACGAACTCTCCGTCGGATACTCCTTATGCCGGACTAGTGAATCCTTGTTCAAGGCCTCTGTAAGTCTCCTCTGATCATGGATTCCCACATGGTCGACGGGCTAGTTGTACCCTAGCACCTATGACACCTCTAGGGATCAGTAAGATCCGTACGGCCTTAGATTGTTCTCTCCCTTATCTTGAGTCACGTCGGACCTCTGAACCTGTGCATAACATGGCCAGCAGAAGATAGTGAATTCCACCTGATTGCCAACGCCGTACGCGCGTGTTGAGCAACTGTTACTATCGCTCGTTACTCGGTGTATCATGTGCAATGACCATAAAATCTCATCTATATTCTACTCGCTCGTCTATTCATGTTCATGCTACTATCTCGTCTATCTCGTACACTCTTGGTACTCTTGACCTGTTGTGGCTTCTACTGTTTTGTCCTGTTCATGACTGTCGAGCGCTAAAATGGATCTTGTGACTCTACTGACTTGAATGCATACTGTTCAGGGCACGAAGAGTGTCCGAGGGGCTCCAATCTAGGCCTAGGGGCAGAGAGCCACCCGAAAATACCTACAGGGGCTAGACGGTGTCTGCATTGCACCGGTTCTGACTGACTGTTCTGAATTAGATAGACATCTGACTGTTACATTGTTACTGTTAGTCTGTTGATTCAGACGTACTGCATTGTTACTATACTGCCATTGACTATTACTGAACTGCTACTGTCTTGTTGTTGAGCGACTACTGTCGTACTCTCTACTTGCTCTACTTAATACTTGCTATCTTGAGTTGTTGCGTTCTAACGTGACATAATCATGTTCAAAGTGCTATACTCTCTCGTTGTCTATTGACAATAAAAGTGCTATATTCTCTCTCGGCTATCTACGGATAACCAAAGTGCCATTACTATTTTGGTTGATGGAAGCTAATCAAAAGTGCTATACTATTTCGATTTGACGAGAATCAATCAACGTGCAATTTACTCTTTGCATGACCAACTACTATCTCTCTTCTTGCTATACGTGTCGCTTGCTATTTCTTGACCATGACGTTACTTGCTATTGCGTGACTTGACTTTAATCATCGTGAGATACTTGATTCATCTACTATTTGAACCATATTACTTGTGCTATTACTTTCTCGACTTTACATGACTTTCTCTATCATTAGTTACTCTACCATTTAATGCGCTAATTATTTAAAGTATGCTTGACTTTTGAGATTTAAGTCCTACTGGCATTATCGCTCACCCTTTGTTATTTGTTATTGTGTCTCAAGTAAGTCAGACAATGACGTTACACGCACCAATGGGACGGGACCAGAGTGATGAGTGACCTGGAGTCAAATGACGAAGTTGCCCTAGCACAATTGGAGTCTAGTAGTTATTGCTTTGGATTTCTTTTCAATGTAATGATGTCATTAAGCCCTATATATTGGCTCTGAATTAGTGGTTGTAATGGTCTTAGTGAGTTTATAATGAAATCAAAAGTTTATTATTGTTCATTACATGCTCTGATGTTTGTGTCTGCATGCACAATTTACGTTACCATACTCGTTGCTCACGTTTCCCTCCGATTTATTCCGCTGCTAAATTGGAGGGGCATGACAGATATGCTAAACTGAAGTCATAATCTTTCAAATACTCCATCCATCTACGCTGTTAGAGGTTCAAATCCTTTTGTGAGAAAAATGTAATTTAAGCTCTTATGATGTGTAAAAATTCCAAATCTCTCTCCATACAAATAGTGCCTCCAAAATTTCAATGCGAATACCATCACTGCTAGTTTCAAATCATGGGTTGGGTAATTCTCTTCATGTCGCTTCAGCTGCCTAGACACATATGCCACCACCTTTCCATGTTGCATCAGTACCGCTCCAAGTCCTCTTCTGGAAGCATCTGTATACAACACAAAACCTTCATTGCCTGATGGTATCTCTAATATGGGTGTTGTATTAAGCCTTTTCTTCAATTCCATAAAACTCCATCAACAATCTAGTGACCACACAAAGGGTACTCCTTTCCTGGTTAGCCTTGTCATGGGTGCTGCAATCTTCGAGAAATCTTGAATAAACCGTCTATAATATCCTACCAAACCAAGGAAACTTATAATTTTTGACACTATTTTTAGCTCTTCCCACTTCATAATAGCGTCAACTTTGGCTGGATCTACTACTACTCCTCCTCCTGAAATCACATGACCCAAGAACTGAATCTCCTGTAAGCAGAACTCACATTTTCTGAACTTAGCATACAACTAATGATCCCGTAAAGTCTGCAAAGTAATCCTCAAATGCACTGCATGCTTTTCCTCTGACGCTGAGTACACCAATATGTCATCTATGAATACCACAATGAACTGATCTAAATAGGGGTGAAATATTCTATTCATCAAGTTCATGAAAGTTGCTAGTGCATTGGTCCATTCAAATGGCATAACAACAAACTCATAATGTCCATATCTTGTTCTGAAAGATGTCTTATCAATGTCTTCTTCTTTGATCCTCAACTGATGATACTCTGATCTCAAATCAATTTTGGAGAAAACCTTAGTTGATTGCAACTGATCAAACAAATCATCTATCCTCGGAAGTGGATACTTGTTTTTTATGGTAACCTTGTTCAACTGGCGGTAATCTATACACATTCTGAGGCTGCCATCCTTCTTTCTAACAAATAACACTAGAGCTCCCCATGGTGAATGACTAAGACTATCAAAACCTTTCTCTAGCAACTCCTGCAACTGTTTCTTCAACTCCTTCTACTCAACTGGTGCCATCCTGTAAGGTGCTTTTGAAATAGGAATACTGTCTGGCTGCAATTCCACTGTGAAATCCACCTCTTTATGGGGAGCTAACCTTGGAAAATCTTCTGGGAACACATCTGCAAATTCCTTAACCAATAGTACTGTCTATACTAACTTATTTGACTCAACTAAACTGACTGAAGCTAAATACACTACACACCCCGCATTAATCAATCTCCTAGCTCTAAGTGCAGAAATAATAAACTTAGGAGTATAAAATGACATACCTTGGAATTCAGACACTGCTCTATTGGAATGGCAAAATCTAACCTTCTTCTTTCTATAATCTACCATTGCCCCATAGGCCTCTAACTAGTCCATACCCAAAATCACATCATATTCTTTTAACTGTAATGCATACAATCTAGCTGGCAACTGATTCTCCTATACCACTATCGGAACCTCGTCTAAATAACAAGAAGTAATCATGAAACCACCTGAAGGAACCTCCACAACTAACTCACACTGCCTCTCGTCTAAGGGGTGAACCATGCTATCCATAAAATCTTCGAAAATAAAAGAATGTGATGCACCCGGATCAATCAACACTCTTGCAAAAAATTCAAAGAGAGGTAATATACCTTCAATAAAATTATATGTCTCAGCTAGTGCTCTGGTGATTGCCATGACCAGTCCTTGTCCCCTCTGGAAAGGTAGACCTCTACCTCACTCTGCTGGTGGCTGCTGAAATAGTTGTTGCTCCTGTCGTGCCCCTCTACCGTAGCTATACTCTCAGGGACATGGACAATTCCTGGCTAAATGTCCTGGCTACCCATAATTATAACACCTGTAACTTGGAGGAACCATGGGCTGCCCTGCTGTGCTCTGCTGAGACTCCTCTAGCGCTGGCCTAAAGCCTCGACCCTGCAAAAAACTCAACTAGAAACCCTGTTGTCTACCACCGCCTCATCCTCTGAATATCTTCTTCATTTTGGAACCCCACTTGGTGAACCCTGATGATGAGGATGCTCCTAAGGGTGCCTTGCCCTTTCTAATACCTGGGATACATTGTGGAAGCTGAAAACTACCTGTCTCTTCTGACTGCCTAGCTTGCACAGTCCTCTCAAGAATAACTGCTCTCTGAGCTGCCTCCTCCACCGTCCTACACATAAAAGGAATCACAATGTCCTGCAACTCTAGTCGCAATCCTCGGATGAAGTACTCCACCATCATAGCATTATCGGTAACAACAAATGGTGCATATCTACTGAAGGCCATAAACCTCAACTGGTACTCCAACACAAACAAATTCCCTGCTCTAAAGTCTTGAACGACTCCCTCTTAGCCTGCTGAATCTGGACTGGAAAGAATGTATCATTGAATACTCCCAAGAACTCCGGCCAAGTGATGGTATCCTCTGTCCTACCTGCAAACACCATCTGCATCTTTAACCTCCACCTCTCCTGTGCAAATCCACGCAACTGGTATGTAGCTAGAATCACCCTGTCGGCCTACAGATAGTCTAACCTCGTCAAAATATCTGTGATACTCTCCCACAGTCTCTCAATCAGCTAGTCAGTAGTCTCCTCTGGCTCATCTCCACCACATCTCCAATCTCTTCTATTGGCCATTTCTGATTTTGCACATACATCGTTCCAACCACATAACACACAAACAAATCAATACAAAACTAGAACCAACTACCAGTAGTGGACTAAAGTAGAGACCATGATATGTAAATCTCCATGTTCATTTATATTCACATGGACCTTGCTCTGATACCAACTATAGTGGTCCACATCGTTCAAACCCGTTAACCAAATAACAAGCTTGACCCAACTCTGCCTCTCGCGAACAGGTCGTAGCCTCGCAAGGGATATCAACACACATGTCTGTGGAAATATAAGAGAAACACATTAAACATATATAAGATTGCACATCTCACACACATTTACATGAAATATACATAGCCTGTCCTCAACTAAAGTCAAAGTACAGAGTACAACAACCTGGGGCATACCCTGAGGTGAACAAAAAGTAAAATTACACTGCTGGAGGTGCAGGCCCAACTCCGCACGATGCGGCTCCAAAATAGACGAGATATGGGAACCCTCCTACTCTCCTTCACCTGAAAGGAGTAGGGGTGAGCCTCACAAGTCACTATCTCAGTAGGGAAACTCCCTCAAAAGCTGAAACAACAACAATCTCATGAGAAGCAGGGATAGAGAACCACACTAAACAATTTATAGAGCTACCTACACATGGTACTACAACTATAAATAAATAAGTAATTCAAAACTAATAACATGGATCATCCATTAATAAATATATGGCAAACATCACTCAAGTGTTCGAGCTAAAGTAGGGTAACGCCACACTCAGGCCATGAAAACTGGTTCACGACACCAGCTACTGACCTGGACAAACCACGCAGGACTACCTCTCAGTCTCATAGCCACAGACGTAAGGTCCAGCTGCCGCTCCACTTCAACAGTGCCAACAAACTATGGAGACGAACCAACACCACATCTGTAGGCCACACCGCTGCAGGCCCATACTTGGCATCTTTAGGGACTCCGACCCGAGCTCGCTAAAGTGAGGCACTGGAAAATAGGACTAGCTGGGGCCTAGTACGTCTACTGGTGACCGTACCCCCAACCACGAGAGCGCTACAAGAGACCAAACACAAACTCTCACAAGTCATTGTCCCATTGCTGTCTTTCCCTCAGCCGGACTTACAACTTGACATACGAGTAAGGGTGTCCAAGAAGACGGCACAGACCTCATCAGTACACACAATACTGGGACAAACCCTGAGCACCTACGTGCCTGGCTCACACAGAACCTAGGGTACCCGACTCGAGAGGTAACCACGGAAGGCAACGTACTACCCAACCCAACTTGCCAAGTACGTCCAAACCATGCAACCACGATAACCTTTAAACTCGACACTTGCTAATGCACCGCTTACATATCTAAAATATATAACATAACAGCCGTACAGTCACATAGCATGAAACAACCCATTGCCCACTGAAGCCAATAAACGGTCAGGTGGCTGTTTTAAAACGCGACGTACACAGATGCCGCTATTCAAAAGCCAAGTCGCGATGGGGAAGACCGTCACCTTAAGAAGCTGAATCGCGACGGCTCATGTCCTCGAGTTCAAAATGCGACGACTAGGTCCGTCGCCTATTTAGCCAAAACCCAAACCCGACCTTCTCCTTCGGAAAACCCATAAAATCACCATTTACAGTTATAAATCATGAACAAATGCCTTTCCATAGTAACTTAAACATGCACGACACAGATGATATACCATTCCATGAATTAAAGGCTTTAAAACCAGATCATGTATAAAAAACAAGGAGAATTCCCCTACCAACATGAAGAATGTGAAGAATCGTGCTACCCTAGCACTTCCCGTGGTCCGAACAGCCTTCTCGAGACGGAAACCCACCAAACCACGAGCCATGAACTCCATATTGCCCGAAAATCCCCGCGACAGCTTCTCTCCCAGCCAAATTGGACAAGGTTCATCCAAAACAATAGAACAGGCTAGATCGCGACGTATCGGACCGTCGTGTTTAAATCGCAATGCCGTCATATTTAAGCCACGGCATTCCTGCATGCGCCACGCGGCGCGCATGCAGCGGCGCCCATGGAAAGCGGTGACGAAAACACGATGTAGTAGGTGGTCGCATTCTCTAAAAAATGTGATGCCTATGTAGGTCGCATTCTCACAAAGGGAACCAGAGGTGTATTGGGCTCGGATTTCTGACTCTCAACACCACATAACCTACTACAACCACATAAGCACTACCAATAGGCCACACATTGGCCACCAAACCCAATAAACCACGTTCCGAACGGTCATGACGTTACAGAGGCAGTCCTCAAGTGGGGGAGGCCTACCAATGTGGCAGAAATTTGAAGCTTTTTGGGATTAGCAGGGTATTATAGAATGTTTATTAAGGATTTCTCCAGGATAGCAGTGCCTTTGACTTGGTTGATTAGAAAAGAAAACCCATTTGTATGGATGGAGGAATGCGAGAAGAGTTTCTGCACACTGAAGAACTGCTTGACTACAGCCTCGGTACTTACATTGCCTAAAGAAGGAGGAGAATTTGAAATATATGCAGATGCATCGGGTGTTGGACTGGGGTGTGTACTTATGCAATCGGGCAAAGTGGTGGCCTATGCCTCTAGACAATTGAAGATACACGAAGTCAACTATTCAGTGCATGACTTGGAATTGGCAGTCATGGTACTTGCTCTGAGAATCTAGCACCATTATTTGTATGGAGAACAGTTCAAAGTGTTTTCAGACCATAAATGTCTGAAATACTTATTCTCACAGAAGGAACTCAATATGAGGCAAAGGAGGTGACTGGAGTATTTGAGGATTTTGACTTTTCCATCTAGTACCATCCTAGAAAGGCTAATTCCATAGCTAATGCCCTTAGTGGAAAACCTATGGCATCCTTGTCTAGTTTGATGGTTCAGGAATGGAGATTGCTAGAACAATTTGTCAACCTTGATTTGAATGTGAAGAAGAATAAAGATGGTATGATGATTGCCAGCCTCCGAGTACACTCAGATTCCCTTAATGAGATCAGAGAGAAGCAAGGTAAGGATCCATTCCTGGTGGACATTAATGAGATGATTAACCAGAGACCAGATTTTACTGTGGCAAGTGATGGTAGATTGGTATTCCAAGGAGGAACATGCATACCGGATAATGAGGGACTCAAGAAGAAGCTGATGACAGAATCCCACAAGTCCAGGTATATCATACAACCTGGTGCCACCAAATTGTATCAAGATATGAAGAAAGTTTATTGGTGGCCCAACATAAAAAGGGAAGTGGCAGAATTTGTAGCTCGTTGCCTTACCTGTCAACAAGTTAAGGCGGACCATCTTAGACCTGCAGGAGTGTTATAACCCTCGGAAATACCTAAATGGAAATGGGAGAGTATAGGTATGGATTTTATCATGGGACTACCTAGGACTATAGGCAGTCTTGATGTGATTTGGGTGGTTGTGGATCGATTAACAAAGTCGGCCCACTTCCTGCCTATAAAGAGTAGATGGTCTATTGATGTATTGGCGGCTTTGTACATAAATGAGGTTGTCAGACTTCATGGAATTCCATTATCCATTGTGTCTGATAGAGACTCTCGATTAACATCCCATTTTAGGAAGGGATTGTAGTCTGCATTAGGAACTAGACTAAACCTTAGCAATCCTTTCCATACCCAGGTAGATGGACAAACTGAGATAACCAATCAGATTGTAGAAGATATGTTGCGGGCCTGTGTAATTTATTTTAATGGAAATTGGAGTGAGCAACTATCCTTGATTGAATTTGCATACAACAACAGCTATCAGGCAAGCATTAAGATGGCACCATTTGAAGCTCTATATGGTCAAAGTTGTAGGTCACCAGCGTGTTGGGAAGAAGCTGGAGAAAGGCAATGGTTCGGACCTAAAATGATAAAGGACAATTCAGAGAAAGTTCAGCTTCTCAAAGAACGTTTGAAAGATGCTATGTCAAGACAAAAGAGCTATGCAGATAAAAGACGAAGAGAGCTGGAATTTAAAGTTGGAGATCATGTGTTCTTAAAGGTGTCACCTACTCGGGGAATCCAAAGGTTTGGAATAAAAGAGAAGCTGAAAGCCATATTTATAGGTCCTTTTGTGATCCTAGAAAGAGTGGGAGAAGTAGCTTACAGGATTGCCTAGCCTCCATCAATAGTAGGGGTACACAATGTCCTTCATGTATCCATGTTGAGGAATTATCTTTATGATTCTGAGCATGTGATCCGATATGAGGGCCTGGAGCTGGGAAGGGACTTGACCTATGAAGAAAAGCCAGTAAGGATTTTGGACAAGAAGCTATAACAACTCCGAAATAGGGCAATACTTATGGTGAAGATCCAGTGGAGCACAAGAGGCCTGGAGGAAGCTACTTGGGAGCTCGAGGAGACAATGAAGAAGAAACATCAAGAACTATCCTTGGTAAGGTCTCTCATACTCCTAGAATATTATGATATATTGCGTGTGAATTTGGAGACCAAATTCCTTTAAGTAGGGGAGGGTGTAATGCCCTGGATTTCTATCCCAAATGATGGGAGGTAACCTAATGGGAATAATTGAGTAAAGGATTCAATTTGGATAATTAAAGTAATGAAGCAAAACCAAGAAAAATTTTATAATGCGAGGGAAGTACCTAGAAAAGGGAACATTAATTACCAACATTTCGACTGGTCAAGAAATTTAAAACAGTCAGTCGAAGCAACACTTCGTATATGATGAAGTTGAACTTCGTATAAAACAGAATAAAACACAGTCAGTCAAAGCAAAACATCATATGTAATCGATGTTTTCTTTAGTAATCGATGTTCAAGTGGGACAATCGATGTTTCCTTTAGTAATCGATGTTCAAGTGGGACAATCGATGTTTTCTTCACTAATGGATTTTCAAGTGGACAATCGATGTTTCCTTTAGTAATTGATGTTCAAGTGAACAATCGATGTTTTCTTTAGTAATCGATGTTCAAGTGGGACAATCGATGTTTCCTTTAGTAATTGATGTTCAAGTGGGACAATCGATGTTTCCTTTAGTAATTGATGTTCGAGCCGGACAATTGATGTTTCCTTTAGTAATCCATGTTCAAGTGGGACAATCGATGTTTTCTTTAGTAATCAATTTTCAAGTGAACAATCAATGTTTCTTTAGTGATCGATGTTCAAGTGGGACAATCGATGTTTCCATCAGTAATCGATGTTTCCTTCAGCATTGATTGCTTCTATGCAATCGATGATTTCTTCAATCGATTACTTCTATACAATCAATGTTTCCTTCAATCGATTTCCTCCTATGCAATCGATTTTTCTCCTTGATTATTTAGGAATCGGTGTGGCTTTTTAAACACCAGTCAATGGAGGATTCTATTCTCTAATCAAGATGAGCCTTTCCACTAGCCGATAGGGCTGCATCAGCAATCGATGTAGTCTTGAACATCAAATGATAGAGAGCCTAGTCTAGAATCCATAGTAACAAAAGGGCAAAAGAATTATCACGAGGCATGGGTGGTCCTTACCTATCCCTGTCCTTTCCCTGAAATAAGTCAACATAGGCATGGCCAGGTATGGTGGTATGGCCTTTGATGGACCAAGCCAATAATGAGTATGGTAGGAGTATGGTTTGGGGGCATGGCCTTAAGTAGGGTGGATCTTTGACAAATTCCCATCATCTGTACCATGAACATAGGGACCCTTAAGACAAACTCCTACGCTCCCTTCTAACCCCCACTAGTCGTGGGAAGAGGAAGTTAGAGATGGTGGGAGAAGCCTCAAGAGCAATGACTGACCCCGAAGCTTGGAAACCTTCGAGCTTCATCGATCGTTTCTTCTTGGTTTGAAGAGGAAGCAAGAATTCTGAAGCGGTTAACGTAGGTTTTCTTGGGCACAAACTAAGTATTTTGAACTATCTGAGATTTTGATCCAAGCTTTATACCTTGATTTGTTTAAATTTTATCCAATAGAGTGGTTGGAGATTCTTGACATTCACACCATTGTGAAACCCCTTGTATACCCATTTCTAACTAGAGAGTGTAGTGTCCTCTGATCATTTCTTGAGAAAGACCCTTTTCTCCATTACTATTGTGGTAAACTTCGACTCCAACTTCGATAGCCTATGAGCTACCCTGTAGAAGGACAACTAGCCATTTTTAGCCTTGGCACCCTATAGATGTTAAAAGTTGTAATAATGTAAACATTACTCAAAAGGAGATATTCTACTCTAATCACCATGATTTCTGTTCCTCTATAACTCATCCGAAATTCACGTCTTGGATCTGCTTGTTCTTGAATCCAAAACCCCACAAAAAGGAAGAAATATATATATATATATATATATATATACGTAGGGAACCCCATGATCCTTAGCATGATTTGATTCCTTAGGCTCCCTCTCTCTTACTATGCTCACTGAACCCTTAGCAAGTTATAAATGGTACTCTTGTCGTTCTTGTTTAATCAAGATTGCTACTTGTCTGTTGAAATTCTCTTGGCCATCATATGTTTTGGCACTACTTGGGACATCGGTCCAACTAACCTCATGCCCGTGCAAATGTAGGGGTCCTGTCTGGTCCTGGGGAGGAGCACCCCAATGTACTTGTTAATCGTGGGAGTATAGACTTGTGGTGTTGGCATGACACTGATATGATTGCAAGATTTGAAAGTGGCTTCTTGATATGCTATGATATGCTTGTTCATTGTTATTTTTTTGCTACATGGCCAAATCCTGTGATCTGATTGATCTGCATCAATTCTGAAAACCTACCTCGTTATTTGTTCAACTAAATTGTGCATGTACAGTAAAGCTAGCCTTGATAATTGTACAAAAGAACCATGTATTCTGAAGGACTTTGAAACTCCTGCCACTGTTTGGAATGTTCCAAGAAATTGGGACTGTTCATTATCTATTCACTTGCCATCTGATTTACTTAGAAATAGTTTGATAGTTAAATTTTGTACTACCTATCCTCCCTTGAATTCTACTGCTAATGCATTAATCATGTACATAATTGCTTGAACCTTGAGATGTAATCCCTGTTAGGGGCAAGCTCATTATTTTTTTTTAACATTTTTAGGGGGTGAAGGTGAGCATGAGGAGTCGGACAGGGCTGGGCATGAGTGAAGAGAGCACTCCCAGTGTGGTCTTTTGGTGGAGATAAGAATAGAGGAAATCTTTCTTTTGTTTAGATCCATTCTAAAGTTGTAATTATGTAGAATCTTGAATAAACTCTAGAAAACTGTAAATTTTTTTCACCACTCGAGTGTCACTACACCAAATTGGACTTTTAGCGGCGATTTTACTAGCAGCCAATTTATATTTGCTGCTAATTTACAACAATTTTTTATAAATTGCTGCTAATAAGCCCACTCAAGAGCTATAGTAACTATTACATTTAATAGTAATATTATTAGCTGCTAATTAACAGCAAATTTTAAACATTAGCTACCAAATATCAAAATCGGGTGCCTAATACCTTTAGTAGCATATTTTTTAGTTGTAAATTCTTTTTGGAATCACAGATAGCTTTGGGGGGAATTGAAATATATTCGAATCTTCTCTTCCGCGGTAACTTTTCCTGGAAATAATTCTCCTTGTTGCACACTAGCTCACGGAACGACCACTCCCGCACCTTCACGGCTCCATGAACCACTGTGGCTACTGCCGCTCCTTCCTCACAGATGCCTTCAACGACGTCCTCATGCCCCAAGAGCCACCGCTCCATCCTCATAGACGACCGCCCGCTCTCATGCCCTGCAAGCCACCGCAGAAGCCGCTGGTGTCTGTTTACTCCTCCTGGAATTTCCATATCGCCGGCCGAAGATCCTCGTGCACTGACCCATGCTGATAGCTGCCCCCCTACGTGCATGCTTGGATGCCCCCATTGCCCCCCTCATGCTCTGCAAGCCAGCTATAGCTGCCACTGACATTTGCGTCGTCCTCTAGCTATTTCTTCGTCACTGGCTGAAACTCCATCCTCATACACCTCTTCCATGTGACCCATTGACATACGGTCGCCCCATTGCATTTACGCCGGAGACGTTTCATCACCCTTGTGTGCACACGATAGATTCCTCTGTCGCCACCATCGTTCATGCTGACAGTAGGTCCATCGTCTTGCCCCATTTTCTGATGTGCTTCTTTGTTTCCTCTGGCTTTCAATAGGGAATGTAACATCGCACGTTTTTCGGATCTTTGCGGATCCCTGCTTAGTGGGTTTGGTGGCCAATGTGTGGCCCATTAGTGCATGTTTTAGGTGTTTACGCACTTTGTGAGGCTAGGTGGGCCGCCAGATTGGGCCCAAAGCGCTCACAGGTTTTCTACCTGTGAACGCGACAGGGGTGTGCGTCGCGTTCTGAATGCGACAGCCCTTGTGGTCACATTCCTGTTGCTATTGTTTGGCAGACGTCGTCTGCCTGGCTGCTGCATGTCACTCGCTGGGCAGTCAGCTGACGTCAGCCTTGTGAAGGCGACGGTCACCTAAGTCACAATCAGGTCGCGACGGGGGTGCACGTTGCGATCCCAACCGCTGTACGTTTTTAAGAGAGTTTTGGCCGGACAGAGCTGGGGAAAGCTCTGCTCGGCCCAGGCATGTTAGTTCGTTTATTGCTTTGAAAACAGTAGATACCATGCTAGGGTATCCATTAAAGCATGGAAAACGGGAATTAATCGTGGTTTGAATGTTCTGGAATGGTGATCCGTGGAGTTCCTCCCGGATTAGGGTTTCCGCCTGTGAAGGCGACGGCCGAGGGTGTCGCGTCCTGAACGTGACAGCCCGACCCTTCGCGTTCATATTATGAACACGACAAGTTGATGGGTCGCGTTCTGAAGGCGACCTGGCCCCTTGTCGCGACCTCAGCTGAGAGGTCTGGACATGCATGCTTTCAGTGTTATGGTTAAACGATTATTCGTATTTGTTGTGCATGGCAATGATAGGTAGAGCCAGTGCACTTGTTACGCTCATGGAGCGTATTGCTCACAAGGTGGGCATGTTTTACGTGGTTAATGTGTTATGTACGTAATCGGCTTGGTGTTTACATAGTATTTGTGGTACATTGGCACCTGTAGCGCTCTTGGGGCGTGCTGTCCATGTGTTGGACATGTTGTTTACGTGAATGACGTGTGGTGCACCTGGCTGGTGTATTATACACGTGGTGTCTACGTGGTTTGAATGTCGTGCATGTGGTTTGTGTGTGCATGGCACATCGTACATTATTGTGTTTATTGTATCTTAATTATTGTGGTTAGTCTGTGGTGTTGTGGCGGAGAGGTTCACGTTTGAACCTAGCCTTGATCCTTAGGATCTTTTATAAGTTATCCTAAATGGATAATTAGTAAAGTATAAGTATGATTATTACATAATTATTGTGTACTGTGTTTAGTGTGGCAGTGGAGGTCACAAGGTGACCGATGACAGGCTGTGGTGTTATTATTAATATGGTTTATGTGTAGGTAGCTTATAAGTCACAATGTGACTGGAACAAGCTATTCCTAACATATGTACCGTAATTGGTAATAGAAAGTGTTTGTGTATATACCATGGTTTGAGCTTGCCGAGTGTGGTGGTCTGGCGCCTATTCCAGAATGCCTCTCTACTCAGGTACCCCAGGTTCTTTGTGAGCCAGGCATGTTGTGTTTGTTGTGCTCGGGGTTTGTCCCGGTACTTGCGTGGTACTGTCGAGGTCTGTGTCATCTGTCCTGGACACCCTCACTCCTGTGTTTGAGTTGTACGTCTGGCTGAGGGAAAGACGATAGTAGGGCAGCGGCTTGTGTTTGTAGGTGTGCAATCACTTGTAGCGCGCTCGTGGTTGGGGGTACGGACACCAGTAGACGTACTGGGCCCCAGCTAGTCCTGTTCTAGTGCCTCACTTTAGGCAGCTCAGGCCTGAGTCCCTAAAGGTGCCAGGCATGGGCATGCAGTGTGTGAGACTGTAGGTAGTGGTGGTGTTTGTTAGTCTCCATAGTTAGTTGCTTGACTTGTGAGTTTGTGGAGCCGTAGCTGGACTGAGGGTCCGTGGCTATGAGACTGAGAGGTTGTTCTTGTGTCGTGCTGTCCGGGTTAGATATTGGCCTGATCAGCCAGTAGTTTGTTCCTGTGTGGTGGCATCGTTCCTTTCCAACTCGTGCTTTGCCACTGGATGTGGCTCGTGAGTTTGTCACTCGTAGTCGAGGTTTGACCCTTTCGAGGTGTGCCCTGGTGTTGGCACAGTTGTGACTGCGGTTGTAACTTGTGGTGTGCCTGAGTGGTGCCACAGTTTTGGTTATGGTTGGTGAGTGTAGACTCATAAATGTGGTTTAGCTCGCTATGGTGTGCCCTATTACGGCACTGGTTTACTTGCAGTTTCCGTGCTGGTACCTTGTGGTAATAGGTACCTGTACCACATGTGGGTAATGGTATGTGGTGGTACGTCGTATACCAGTCTTTTCTGGTGTTAACGTGGAACTGTGTTTCGTGGAGGTCGTATGGTGTGACCTTCCACTCAATGTGCTTTACCCTTCCTCGAGTAAGCTTCCGTATATGGTTTTCGTAGGTGATGGATTGGCCGTTGTAGCCAGCCCTGTCATTCTGTGTGTGGCTTCCGACATATTGTGGTTTGGGGTATAAAGGGCCAGCTTTTGGTTAGCAGTCCTGTTACCCACGTACTTGAGACTCGCCTGTGAAGCTTATAGCCTAGGCAGTGGTTTGCATGTGCGGCTTATAGCTTAAATGTTTGGTTGTGACTGTGGTTTTCTTGTGAGGTTTGAGGCCTAGGCGTTACTGTTCTTGAGCGGACTAGTGGTGTGGAGCTAGTCCTGTTGTTCCCTCTTACTTTCCGAAGTTGTGAATAGTTAATGTGTTTATATTTAATTGTAGTTTAAATTCAATTGTTGTGAGCATGAAATGGTTTGGCTATTGGTGTTGCCAATGAGACCCTCTGGGGTTGAGGTGTCCGTAGTTTGTTGTTCTTTTGGGTAGCCCCTGCTGAGCCTGTGACTTGTTGAGGCTTCCCTACAGTTCTTTTCAGGGCCTACTGTTGGTTCGGCTTGTGGAGACGTTGTATCAGACTTGTACCACCAGCAGCTGAGTCGAGTTAGTAGTGTTTTTTGAGCTTGTGCTCCCTCGGGGTATGCCCCAGGTAGTTGTACTTTTTAATTAAACATGTAATAATGTAATGGGACAGTTGTAAATTATTATATGCAGGTATGAGCAAATGTACTTTCTTGTGTCTTATACTGTGTAGTTGTCTTTTATATTCTTACTGGACACTTGTGTGAGATATCCCTTGCGAGACTTCGGTCTATTCGCGGGAGGCAGATCTGGATATGGAGCCTTAATGGGCATAAATATCCAGGGCCGTCACAGGGAAGGTACATGGATCTCCAAGGTCTACAACCGGATGCAGTTTGGGGACGGTGAGAATGATTTTTCTATCATTATTTACTTTTCAAAAAAGTGATAGTAGCTAGGATCCATAACTCGGCCTGAAAAAAGGTCCCATCAATTTCAACTCTCCATGGAGGGTCGTCCCTCAAAAATAAATAGAAATCCTTAAAAACAACCAACTTAGACTTAAGGCACCGACGCAATGCCTAATCACTTTGACAAGTCATGGGAAGGGGCCATCTACTCTGGCCACCTAGTCCTTTTAAAAACATTGAACAATTGTAAGGGTGGCATGAAATTCTCTATTTATGTTCATAGTTTTTTAGAAAGAGTCGAATATGTTCAAGAATGGAGATTAAAACTTGCATCGGGCTCCTCTTGATGCCATCAGACATCCCTGTTTAATTCTACCAAGCTAAACTCTGGACATTATTCCAAAAGCACCTATATTTACTTGGTGAATTTTACACTGCAATCTCTGTGGATTCTTGGATTGCAGACTATGGGATCTCTTTTCTTTCTAGATGTTCATGTTGTGCCTCCCCCACAGTGGGAGATTTGGATCATCTTTTAGCGAGGAGTGAGATAGCGACCTTACTTTGGTCTATTTTTAATGCAAATTTTATTAACATAGCTACTGGGAATAAAGACAATATAATTGTCTGGCTGAGAAATATGATTCAAGACTCTAAGCTCACCAGTCCCTTTCACTTTATCAGCCTTTACTCCTCCATGCTTATTCTTTGGGAAATATGGAAATCTAGATGTACTATCAAGTTTGAGAACATTCAATTTAATGCGCTCCCCCTATATTATCTTTAAGAGTCTTTGCTTAAATAAAAAAAAAAAATGAAGGTTTCTATTGTTGAGCAGATCAATGATCCTGTGCTTGTGGGTGATAGCCTAGTATCCTACTTATCTGATACCACACTTAAGGTTTGTGGATTTACGAGTGTACTACTAATAGCTTAGAAAGTTTGTGGTTTATACTAACTTGTTCTATTGACTACTAGTTGTGGAATTGCTTGTCTGGTATGGCGTGCAAAAGGACTCTATGTCAACATTCTGACTATGTTGTTAGGATCAGATTTTCGGTAATGGCAAATCTGGAAGGGGGGTTGAATAGATTTGCAGCGGAAACTTAAGTAATATAAAAATTACTTCAAAATAAAGAATCTACTCAATAAAACCCCTATGATCTGATGCAATGTGTGTTATTAAAATGTGAGACAAATCTTATTAAACAGTGTAAGCATCAAATATGTGATTAACATGTGTGAACAAATTAATTAGTGTGTAGGCAAAAGCCTTATGCATGCATCTAGCGCAATACAATGCAAACCACAATGCACAGGGATTTTTAGGTGGTTCAGAGATCACATCTAGTGACTCCTACATCCACCCCTCATACAGTTAGGCACACACTACTCAATGAACTGAGTACAACACACACATGAGCACTCAGGCTCAGACACACACACATGCTAGATCAAGTTCACAGAAGATCAGATCATCTAGCCTTGATCTGATCTACACACCACACACAATTCAGATCTGTGCACAAACTGACACAGATTACAACACACACACACTATGATCTGTACTAAGCGCTTGTACAGATGAGAAAACAAACATCCACATAGAATCCACATACTAATCTCAATTCAGTACACACACACACAAATATGAAATGAATTAAGAGATGGTGTGAGTAAAGGAAGAAATATCTCTCCGACTGTTGATCTGATCATCACGATCACAGATCCATATTGTTTCTTCCTCAATTCTGCTGCTACTTCTCTTCTTCTTCTTTTCCTTCTTCTTCTTCTTCTTCTTGGTCGGTACTGCTCTGCTTCAGTAGCTTCTGAATTGCGATTTCTTCTTCTTCTGCTGTTGCACTTCTTCCAGACCTGCTCCTTCTTCAGCACACCACTTCTTTCTCCAGAGCTTGGCCTTGATTCCCACGTCCTCTATGTTGAAAGGTTGGTCTACAACTTCTAGAGATTGAGCAAGGCACTGGAGAAACCCTCTTTTGCCGCTAAAAGCTTTTCTAAGAATTGTATGGGCTGGCTTGCCTTTGGAGTACGAGGATCAGGGATATTTATAGCCCCATGTGTCCATGTGGTCCCTTGGGGTGCGTGGGCACAAAAATCTAGGTCAGATCCCTTGATTCCCAAGCTGACATGTGTTTAGAAAATTTCTATTTTTGAGCTTCAGTCGAAGTGTGTCGACACAAGTCAATTGTGTGTCGACACAAGTCCATTATGTGTCGACACAACTGGCTGATTTCTGTGACAGTTTATTGGAAGTTAACATTGTGTCGACACAAGTCAATTGTGTGTCGACACAAGTGGCTTCTTTTCTCTTTACTGCTTTCTAAGTGTAATGGATGTGTCAACACACACTGGACCTGTGTCAACACAACTGGCTTCTTCTCTTCTGACTATTTTCTGGAGAGCAATGGATGTGCCGACACACAATGGACTTGTGTCGACACAACTTTGACAAAATTATGTGAACCTGTATATATGAAGAGTGGACGATCAAAACATGTTATTATCAGTAAAATATTGAACATTAAGCATCAAAAACATGTTGTTTAGTCATTATTATAATATGTACAATGTGTCATCATCAAAATCAAAGTATGAGTGTTTGGACATCATCCACAACCAAATGTTGTAGTCATCATTAAAATCAAAGTATGAGTGTGTAGACATCATCAACATGAAGTTTTTTAGTCATCATCCAAATGAATACACAACTCAACAATCTTCCATATATATACAATATGACATCAGATTGTGAACAAAATGTCATCATCAAAACACACAACTCAACATATGTCATATGCTCTACAGCTGCTGAAAAAAAAAATGCAATAGCTTTTGAAGGTCCTTTTTACCCTATCTTTTTGACTGATTGATAGGTTTCCAAGTTGAAAGTACTTGTTTGTTGTTTAGATGATAGTTCATTTTCATCATGAAGAGAAATTGATCATCAGCATGTTTTCATTCATTTTGCTTACTTGAGTTTCTGATTGTTTTGTAGTCTTGTATTTTAAAGCAATATTTTTGCCTTTGGTGGTCTAGGTGGAGAAGTCTTTATATGGGATATTGAAGTAGCACTTCTGGTGAACAAATTGGTTAATACACTAGGGGATGAAAATTCAAATGGAACTACTAGTTTAGGAAATACTGGGCTTCCTATTACAAGTCTACGATCAATTAATCCCAGCAACAATGTTTCAACTCATGCTACCTAATGACATAGATATTGTCCTATTGTTGCAAAAGGTCATAAGGAATTTGCCATTGCTTTGGCGTTGAATGGTAGTGGGACACTACTTGTATCTGGTGGAACTGAGAAGGTGCCTTCTAAGTTTCCTTTTTCTCTTAGCCTTTTTTTTTTTTTAAAGATGGTCCTCAGGGCCTCAATACTAGGAGAGTGCACCCTCCCCCAGAAGGGGAGAATGGACCCACTCCACCAGCGAGATCACCTGGGCCAAAAATATATGAATGAAGGTAAGAATACAAATGCAAAGGGCATACCCCCATCAGACTAGTCTAACATTCATAAGACCAGATCTGTCCATTACCACCGGCCCCTTACAAGAATGAGGGAGACTATGAGCACCCCAGAAGACATCATTTTGCATTGAAATGATATCATGATTGGCAAGCTGGTCTGCCACTGGTTTGTTCTCAAAAGACATGAGAAATCGAACTAAAATCATCATGCAGCATGTCCCTCACAACTCGCCATCACCTGTAGGTGCGCCAAGAGATACACTTGATCTGTCGGACCAAGTTAACAAGAGATAAGGAATCTGAATAAATAGTAAAAAGGCGAAATCCTAAAAACCTTGCCAGTCGGAGGCCATCACATAACACTCGGGTTTCAGCTATCAGACTATTACCTACCCCATAGAAATGAGAAAAAGCAACCTAAACATTTCCATGTGTATCCCGGATACAACCACGTCCACCACAATTCCCTGGATTACCTTTAGAAGCCCCGTCTCTTAGCTGGTCATGTTGTCACTCTAGGTTTTGGCCATTTGTGTCAACTTCTAGCATGTTTTTACTATATTGTCATACTAATCTATGTATTTAGGCTTACAGGGTTTATTCCCTTTTGTTTTGGGGTTCTCTTCGTATCCATATGTTATGTGTACTATATAATATCTTCATGTTTCTAACACGTTATATACTTTGTCTTGATTCATTTTTTTTGTTTGTTATCTTTGTGTACATCATCAAAAGAGATGATGCAAGAAATCCTTCTCGAGCATAGTTGTTTAGTAGAATACATACTAAACAAGATGGTAGTCCAGTCAATGAAAAATCAACTAGAGTAACGGTAAAAGTTTATTAACATATAATTTTTTTATTCTTATATTTTTATTCAATTGTACTTATTTCAATATCAATAATATTATTAATTCTATACTAAATATGCTTTTCTCTTTCAGGTGTACTAGGGCACAGAAATGATCTACATGAATATAGCTTGAAATGAAACTCATTTTGTTGTCTCTTTTTTCTTTTCTTCTTTTGACAATTATGGTGACCCAGAACCATTAATATTTTGGATGTTGATTGAGACAATGTTTTAAAAATATATTGTAGTCTTTTTCATTTGTCATTTCTAAAGATGTTCAATGTTTTGTGAGAATAGATGTGTATGATATGATACAGTGGATTTTTTGCGAATGAATCATCTGTTACGGAAGGATTGAGAATGCATAGAAGAATGTACATATATTGATAATATATTGGTATAATAGATGGTGCTTTGTAACTAACTGTAGTGACAATTTTAAATATTATTATTATAAACCTTTAGTAGCAAATATGTGCTAGTATATGAAATTGCTTACACTTATACATAGCAACAATTGTATTTGTTATTAAAAATACTTATTAGTAGCTAATTATTCCTTTTCAATAGCCGTTTAAAATGTATATATTTAATATTTAAAAGTAGCAAAAAATGCTGCTAATACATATAATGACAATTGTACACTACTTTTCGAAGAATAAATAGTAGCCATTATGTTAGCTTCTAAAGTATGTAATAGCAACAATTATATTCATTACGACAATTAAAAATACTGGCCAATAGATTAGCTATTAATAATAAGCATTTTTAGCAACATGTTTAGATGCTTCTATTGCTATGCTATCGTGGCCATTTAAATTGTTGTCAAATGCTTTTGCGACGCTTACATAGCAAATGGAGTGCAATTGTGAAAAGTTATAATAGCATTTATATCCGTTGCTAAAAATCTCTTTTAGCAGCCATTATTGTGAATGGTTGTTATTTAATTTTAGCGACGGGACCTATAACAACCAAAATTTTAATGGCTGCTAAAACATTTTAGTAGCAATTCGTTTGTCTATAGTAGCATATGAAATTGCTGCTAAAAGTCTTATTTGTTGTAGTGTGCCTTTAAAAGTGTTTTATCAGGTATGTTCGATCGTTGCCACCTAAATGTTTCTGATGAACAGTCTATCCCCATGTAATTAAAAGTAATTACATTTCTATTTTGGTGATTAACAAAACCATATTATTATGATAATTATCAAACCCTTAATTAAAGGTCACTAACCTATTTTCTACAAGTCTTAAGCACATGAATTAATACCAAAGGAAAATAAGCCAAAACAGGTAAGCATCTTTACATTGTATCTACAGCATTATATTTGTCTAAGTACACATCGGTTTCTTTTATAGATCATATCGATTACAGTAGAACTGTAACGATTTCTTCATAACCGTTTCATAAGTACCTTAACAATTTCTTCATAGATTGGAACTTCTTCTAATCTCAAAAGAAATCGTTCCTATAACGACTTCTTAGAGAGAGCGTAAAGATTTGCTCTCGTAACGATTCCTTTAGTCATCGTAACGACTTGCTCTCGTAACGATTCCTTTAGTCATCGTAACGACTTGCTCTCGTAACGATTCCTTTAGTCATCGTAACGACTTGCTCTCGTAACGATTTCTTTAGTCATCGTAATGACTTGCTCTCGTAACGATTCCTTTAGTCATCATAATGACTTGCTTTCGTAACGATTCCTTTAGTCATCGTAATGACTTGCTTTCGTAACGATTCTTTTAGTCATCGTAATGACTTGCTTTCGTAACGATTCTTTTAGTCATCGTAACGACTTGCGTTCGTAACGATTCCTTTAGTTCTCATAACGATTTGCTTATCGCAACGCTTGCTTCAGATATTATAACGATTTGATTTGCGCATCGATCATGGTTTCACTACAGGACAAGTAGATAGCACTTTATTTATAAAGTCAAAGGTCAAGCACATACTACTTGTACAAATTTATGTAGATGACATAATTTTTGGATCTACTGATGAATCTCTTTGAAAGTACTTTGAGAAGCTTATGCAGGGAGAATTTGAGATGAGCATGATGGGGGAGCTGAACTACTTCCTTGGATTACAAATCAAGCAAGGAGGAGATGGCACCCACATCTGTCAAACAAAATACACTAAGGAACTCTTGAAGAAGTTTGGATTCAAAAATTTCAAACCACTGTCAACACCAATGAGCACTTCAACAAGAATGGACAGTGACAAAGATGGTAAGAAAGTAGATCAAAAGATCTATAGAGGTATGATAGGTTCTCTACTTTACTTAATTGCTAGCAGACCTGATATACTATTTAGTGTATGCATATGTGCAATATATCAAGCAGACCCTAGAGAATCTCATTTAATTAATGTCAAAAGAATTTTCAGATATTTATCTAGAACTCATGATCTAGGTATCTGGTATCCAAAATCATGTGAAGTAAATTTAGTAGGGTACTCTGATGCTGACTATGCTGGATGCAAACTAGATAGAAAAAGCACTAGTGGTTGTTGTCAATTTCTTGTAGGATACTTGATATCCTAGTCCTCCAAGAAGCAGAATTCAGTAGCACTCTCAACAGCTGATGCTGAGTACGTGGCTGCTGGAATTTGCTATACACAACTCCTATGGATAAAGCAACAACTTGAGGACTACAGAATGCACATCAAGTCAATTCCACTGTTATGTGACAACACAAGTGCCATAAACTTAACCAAGAATCCAGTACAACACTCAAGAACCAAACACATTGAGTATTCATGATCATGTAGCTAATGGTAATATTGAAATATCTTTTATTGACACAAATAATCAGTTGGCAGATATCTTCGCAAAAGCCTTACCCGAAGAGAGGTTCACTTCTTTCAGAAGGGAATTAGGCATGTGTAAATTGTGATAGATTTATCTGTTAAATACTAAAATATTAAATTTCGGAGCCCAATTAATTATTCTCCTTGAAGTGAGCAAAAATTATCTCAATTACTTCTCATTTATCCTTCTTACGTAAATTCTCCTGTCGGTTCGTTTTATGTAATTCTTTATTTCTTTCAAACTGGAGTTTGTCGTTTTCCGCCATAAAGGCGCACCTCTTCAAAAAGGGGACATTTATCTTCTATTTTCATAAATCCCATAATCGGTATGAGAACGATTCGTCTCCCCTCTTTATCTCTTTCGTTCTCTCGCCTGAGGCGATAACCCTTCGCCCCGGCATCGACTTCCACCAGATTTGAAGTCTTCAACCTCTCCCGCCAGAAATTTCTTGAGGGTTTCTCCTTCAACCACCCTTCCAGACCTCTAGAACCTCTTCTTGCTTGATTCCATGGCCTCTTCAACTATTTCCGGCAGTGTTGGGGGTTACGGAGCTACATTCCTCACCGCAGAAGAGCAAGCCAGGTTTGCTTCAGTCAAGGCAAAGCTTTGCGGGCACAAGGCAGTAGATTTAGCAGACTTGGAGAAGAACGGAATGGGCAGTTTGGTTGAAGCTCTACAGAGGCTGAAATGGTTGAAGATTGCAACCCTTTCTGATGTAAGTTATCCAGATCTTGTTAAGGCTTTCTATGTCTATCTGAAGACAGAGGAGGATGGGACCCTGACTTCTATGGTCAAGGGAACCCAAATCAGGATCACCAGGGAACTGTTAGCATCTCTATTCGAAGTTTCTACTTCTTGTCGCAGTGGAGTCCACACTATGGACACTCATGTCAAGGGTTTGGGAATTATAGGCCCGAAGTATCGGCTGAAGGATGGAAAGCTGGATATTAACCAGCTCAGTGCCTTTAATAGGTTTTGCATTTCATAATTTGTCAGATCATTATGCCTAGGAGTGCAACTTTCTCCTCTTGTTCCAAGGCCAATTCAGACCTGATGTACTGGGCTATCCAGAATCAGGAAATTAACACTACAGAGTTGATTATTGAGAGAATGAAGTTTGCAAGGTCTCAAGTGTGGGATATAAAAAGCAAATTGAACATCTCACTACCATATGCCCATCTCCTGACCAAAATCTTTCATCATTTTGGAATAAGTGTAGTGGGTAATGTATCTGAAAAGATGGGTCAAGCCATTAGGTCCAGAAATTTGAGAAAAAGTGGTTTTTCTGTAGTGAATGGTGTGTGGTCCAAGACTGGTGCGGTTGAGGTGAAACCATCCTTGGTGAAGCCCAAGATGACCTAGAACCAGTAGCATATCTGAGGCAGCAGCAGCAGTACCAGCAGTAGTAGAAGAAGCAAGTAGTAGAAGGATTGCGGAATTCCTCCTGAAGGCATTGAGCCCATTGGACAATTCTCAGAGGTTCCTCTTCCATCATCCCAAGTAGGCAGTCCACTTAGGGATGCACTGGACTCCATCTCTCATGGGGAGCCAGTTGCACATGAGCCAAGCTTAGAAAAATCTGTGGCAGAGGTCCCCACAAAAGATGTAGTCATGGAAGAAGCTCCAAGACAGCAGGAGCAAGTCCAAGTTCAAGAGGATGTTGAAATGGAAGATGCTCCCATTGAGGGGGAGCAGTCAGTGACAGAGGAGTTCCATGGAGTTAGTGCTGTGGCATCAGGCCATACTGAAATTTATTCAGAAGTCCTTCCAGTTCAAGAAGAAGCAGCAGCAGCAGCATAATCTGAAGTTCCCATGGAAAGTGTGTATGCTGAAAGGGAAGCTGAAATTGAGAAGGGCAGTGAGACTCAGGGGGAGGGAAATGAAAATCCCCCAGAGAACTAGTTCAAAGAAGGTGAGACTGGTAGTTCCTCAGATTCTGAGGATGACCAAGATCAGCAGCCTCCAATGGACAAGGCCCAGGAGAAAGGGAAAGCAGTAGAAGTTCCAGATGTCCCTCTCCTAGCTGACACTCCTTATCAGAGACAAATGAGGCAAAGAGTCATTATAAATATAAAGCCTGTCATAGAAAGATTGGATGCTCAAGGGGAGATCCTCTGCTCATTGGAATCTGATGTAAATTCCATCATCATGAGTCAGGCCTCCACATCCAAGGAGTTGTCTCAAGTAAAGAATGATGTAAGATGGTTCAATAAGGAGTTAGGAAGCTTGAAGACAATGCTTTCAGAGATTTTGAAGGTAGTTGGAGCCCAAGCTCCTCCTCCTCCTCCTGTTGATCCAAGAAGTGAAGAAGGTGTTCCCAGGCCATCAGGGCTAGATGAGCAAGTGGCAGGGCCATCAGGGCTGGCAGCAGCTAGTCCCCAAGTAGAGGTCAGTGGTTCAGGGCCATTAGGGCTAGATGAGCAAGTGTCAGGGCCTTCACGGCAAGATGAGGTCAGTGGTTCAGGGCCTTCAGGGCCAGCTGAGAAGGTGTCAGGGCCATCATGGCCTTTGGAGTCAGAGTCTGTGCAGCACATAACTGAAGAAGCAGAAGCTGTGCTCCTGAGCCCCCAGCTCCTTCCTCCACTGAGACCTGTACCTTCATCACCACCTTCATCATCCACAGCTCCACCTGCACCTCAAACCTTCAAGAAACCACAACCCAGAACCATCTCATCACCTACACCTTTTCCTTCACAATCCACTTCATCTCCTGCATCTTCAACACCCATTTCTCCACCTCCACCTATCTTTGAGGTTCCTCCAGTGTCATCATCAGCTGGAGCCTCCTCTTCTTCTGGTCCACCATCCTCTGGACCATCAGATATCCCTCCTACTACCTCACACTCCCTTTTACATTGTCACGTCCCAAGAATTACGCAGCGGATATTATTTCAAATAATTCGAGTCGATATCTCGAGACGTGAACAGTCGGCAAATAAGCCTCTAGCTAGCACGCACTAAATGTGTATCAACACAACATCATAATAGGGCCCATATGTTGAACTCAATATAAATTGTATTCAAATCTCAACTTATTGTATTCAAGGTGGAAACTATTACAGGACTAAGACTCAATAAAGCAAAAGTACATGATACCTCACTTCCTACTACAAGAATCTAACACTCAAAATAAACTAACTATAGGTAGACTCATAATTGGAACGCTCATCACTCAGACGCATTCCCTATCTTCGACTTGCTCTTCTTCTTGAATGTCATTGTCACCTAGATTGGGTAAAGTAGGGGATGAGCAAACTAGCCCAGTAGGATTTATATCTCAATGTGCGGGCAATGATATAAGTGATTAGCATTTTAGAACTAGGTAAGCACGATGAATGCCATGATATGCATGTGCAAATAAAACTCATTAAAACACGATACATGAAACAAGCTAGAGAGAGTGATTATGGTAGAACAAGAGTTGTGAACAAGGTGACGAGATAGAACTAGCAGTAGATCACTTTGTACAAGCACGCAAGATTTCAATTGATGTCAAGAACGCAGGATATCACTAATTGCATTAAATGCAGGATGGCCATATCAAGCAAGCAAGCAAGCACGCACGCACGAGCACGATCATGTAACACTAATTAGGCACGTAGACGCTAATGTACACCAAGAAAAGATCCATCAAGAATGTACACCAGGACACGTGTATGTGGTATTGTATCTATCATTCAACAAGCAAGAAAGTAATCCCAGCGCAGATGCAACGCCAGTAATCATTATACCCCATGGTTAATAGTATATCTATGACTCGCTGTCATTGGGGCTAGATTGGAGCCCTTGGACACACGTCGTGCTCTGTCAGCATCTCATGTAAATTTTTAAATGTAGATACCCACAATCATTAATAATGGCCAATGAGAGTTTCAAAACGTAGCATGTGTAATGTCATGTTCATGATGATGATGAGAAGAAGTAATAATTAAATTGAACATGATTTCATGAGAACAATGGTCAAGAGATAAATTCGGCAGCATAATGGTACAATTTATACTTTTGTTCAATCTTTACATTAATGGCTTTAGTCTAGTTTGTAAGTCACACTCACGAGATCAAGAAGAGAAAGGAAGTGCACGCTATCTCCAGGAACTTCAATGGTACAACCAACTCGTCGGCCATGTGGGAATCCATGGTCAGAGGAGATTTACGGAGGCCTTGGTGAAAAGGTCGCTAGTCTACCGATTCGGAATGACCGGTAGAGAGTTTCCAATTCCCAAGAAAAGGGCTGCCTAGATGTGCAAGTGTGTAGTGATGTACGAGTGGCTCATTCACAAAGCATCGGACTTAACTCACGGAAAGTACTTAAAATGATGGCATGACATGAAACTATGCACTTTAACAAATCATGGTTTGCAAGATTTTTATGGCAACAAAATTATCATTTTAGTCAAGCTAGAATAGTAAGAAGAGTAAATCATAAGTTTCCTGAATGATCACGTCATTAGGAGAGCAATTAGAATATCGTTCATGTAATTATAGATTTTAAATGTGTTAATCACTTTTAAGCCATTAAAAGACATCATGTAATGCTCAGACACAAGATATGTAATTTACACACTGGACACCATGTTAAACTGACCTAGGGTTAGCATGATAATACCTTGTAGAACCTTTCTATAATAGTTCAAAACTCACACATATGAAGAGTGGCATAAAACGACAGAAACCAGAACATATGCCTTTTAGGAAGTAGATGTAGTCCCAACCCTTCCACTTATAGAGTCATAACTCACTAATTTCAAATGCCAATCTGACACATGAATATACCACAATGAAGCCCTTTGAATAAGGAATCCAACAAAAAAAATGGCGCATCAATCCGAGGTCTATAGAAAAAGTTACAGCCATTTAAGAGAACACTGCGCAGAGGCCAGGTCGCGACACGAAACCAGTCGCGTTCTGAATGCGACAGGACGATACGTCGCCTTCTAGAGAGAGGTTTTGGGTTGCCAAATACACCCAGTTCGACTCATACTTGGACTGGGTTGATATAGGGAACTTATACGGCTTATAACTCCTAATCTAGTGCTTTTGGGATAAAACTTTCAAAATGAAAATTGTCAAGAACAACTAGTAGAAGAACGTTGATGTTGGTGGTTTGATCTAATTCGATCTCGAATCTCATGAAAAAACATGAAGAACAAAAAAGGAAGTGCAACCCGAAAACGCAATTTCTTGTAGCGTCTTTCTTAAAATGCTTATAACTCTCTAACTAATGATATTTAGACAAAAGTCTCAACATAAAAGTTGTAGGGAACATGAAATAGGTGCAAACTATGATTTTTAATAATTTTAAATGACCTCAAGATGTATGATAAATTGACTTGAAAAGGAAAGGACCCTGACAGGCGCGACTTTGGCAAAACGCCTATAACTCATGATGTACTAAATGGAAAATGATGAAATCAGTGGGAAATGAAAGTTAACTTGATGCTCTACACATTGGAATAGGATATGTTAAGGGTTGGCCCGAGAAAACCTACCTTTTGGGTTGAAGAAGTCTCGTTATTCCAGAAAACCCATGTTCAGACCACTTGGAGGAAAACGCTTACTACTCCGTGTATACTGCATGGCATTTGGGCATTCCACTTGGGTTAGAACGTAGACTTGACCCTCTTTCCAGGGATATAGGCCTTGCAAAGTTTGGTTATGGTTTGACTCACCTTTGGTCGACTTCAAATGGATGGTTTGTGTAGGTCGCAGCAGACAAGAAGGGGAAGAAGAACGGCTTGGTGTGGACGATCTCCTGCTCCCCAGCCACCAGGAACTCCTCCACTCGACCCCAGCAAGTTCTAAACTCGTCCCTAGGGTTTGGGTGAAGAGTATTTAAGTAACCATGGTGTTTAGGAGTCCTATTATAACTAGGAAAGAAGGGTTGTGAGATTGGCATGTTGGTTTCCTATTTTTGATGTTTTCTTCCTCCCTTAGAGTGTGTGAGGCATTAGGAAACCTCCCCTCATAGTTAGGCACGAATTTGGGTTGCCATGAATGCATGATTGCATCCCAATTCAACTCTAATTGCCTCTTTTTAATTTCAGCTTATTTATGGTTACGAATTTTTATGTATTTTCTAGCATTATTTGATTTTTTGGCCAAATGTTGCCCATTGGCCCAATTATGATAATGGGTCATCAATATATAATGTTGGAAGTCTCCCCAATACTTTTATTTAATTTTTGATTGCGTCGTATTTCCGTGTTAACGGTTTTCCGACTTGTTTCCTTATTTAGATAATCGGTCGCAATCACTCTTAAACCTAGCCCAAATGATTTTTATTGAACCAAATTTCTTGATGGGTCATTATAGGATATTATTTGAAGTCCATATATGATTTTTATTTAATTTTCTAACTCATCCGAGTACGTGTGATAATGGTTTTACGACTTATTCATGAATTACGATAATAAGTCGCGAAACACTTTAAACTTGGCTAATCTGATTTTTCTTGGCACAAATTTCTTTGTGAAACATTTAGTAATAATATTTAGGGTTGATTTATAATTTTTACTGAATTTTCCGATGTGTTTTAGCACACATGGTACGTATGTTTTAAATACTCCAATATTATGGAAATTATTTATTTCCATTTATTTGAATTTTTATGTAATTAAAATTTCCGGGGTGCTACACCCTCCCCCACTTAAGAGAATTTGGTCCCCAAATTCATAGATCATTAATTGGATCCCGATAATTATGATCCATGAGTTGGTTCCAGATTTAATTTCTCTAACTTGTTTCAATCATCGTGGATGCTAGTCCAACATCTACACCTATGGCCACCCATATTATTCATTTGGTTCCTTCCAGCTTGGTCTTTTAGCATGGGGTAGTTGGGAAGGCGGTGGTCGCAATTTCCACATCGCAGGCAAGCTCCTGCCTTCTTCCAGCACTCTTCTGCTCTATGTCCAGGCTTGTTGCAAAAGTTACAATATTCCACCGTCTTTGTTTCTTCTACCTTGATCTTTTTCTCCATGCCATAGTCCTTCCCAGTGGTTGGCCTTTTGTTGTTGTAGTTATTATTGTTGTTGTTATTGGGGAAAGTTCCAGTTGTATCGACTGCTCCCCTTTTTATAAAGGTCGGCTTTGAGATGTCCTTCCCCCTCATGCCTTCCACCTTAGCCATAGTGTCTTCTACCAGCTGAGCTCTTTGGACCATCTCCGTGTAGGTTTGGATGTTGTAAGGTCCGAGCTTCTCGATGAACATGGGCCTGAGCCCATCCATGAAACGGTTAGCCTTTAGTCTTTCAGTTCCCACCAGATGTGGGGCATACATGGAAGCCGTGCGAACTGAGCCTCATACTCAGCCCCGGACATCCCTTTCTGTTTTAGTGCGGCAAACTCTGCTGCCTTCTTCTCCTTGACTCTCTCAGAGAAATACTTTCCTCGAAATATCTCCAGGAATCCGGCCCACTCCAGTTCAGCTACATTTGGTTGGTGGGCCGAGGTGGCCTTCCACCATGCTCGAGCATCTTTAGTAAATTGGAAAGTGGCCAGTACCACTTTCTCCCTATTGGTGCATTGCATTACTTGGAAGATCATTTCCATCTCCTCTTGCCAATTCTCTCCTCGTCTGGATCAGGGGATCCAAGAGAAACGAGGAGGGTTTAAACTCCTAAAATTCCGGGGCAGATCACCGGCTCCATTCCTTGCAGCTCCAGCCTAATTGCCCGCCTGAACTACATTTTGTAATGCCTGGGTCAGTCCAGCCACGATTTCTTGCATAAGTTGCCAATGATACGAGCCATTGCAGTTGAGTGTAAGAGTTATGAGGGTTCCTGAGAAAAGGATGGAAACAAATTAATGTCCCTAGATACATTATAAGAGTCAATGGGTAGGAGTTTAATTCTTGCTAACATATTCCTAGTCTCTACCCATTCTCACCAGGAACTGTATTTAATTTTCATGACCTAGGTTCCATAGGTATCTCCTATTCCTGAGACTTATCCTATTTGTTATTCCTAGGCTCTGATACCACTAAACTGTCACGTCCCGAGAATTGCGCAGTGGATATTATTTCGAATAATTCGAGTCGATATCTCGAGACGTGAACAGTCGGCAAATAAGCCTCTAGCTAGCACGCACTAAATGTGTATCAAACACACATCATAATAGGGCCCATATGTTGAACTCAATATAAATTGTATTCAAATCTCAACTTATTGTATTCAAAGTGGAAACTATTACAGGACTAAGACTCAATAAAGCAAAAGTACATGATACCTCACTTCCTACTACAAGAATCTAACACTCAAAATAAACTAACTATAGGTAGACTCATAATTGGAACGCTCATCACTCGGACGCATTCCCATCCTCGACTTGCTCTTCTTCTTGAATGTCATAGTCACCTAGATTGGGTAAAGTAGGGGATGAGCAAACTAGCCCAGTAGGATTTATATCTCAATGTACGGGCAATGATATAAGTGATTAGCATTTTAGAACTAGGTAAGCACGATGAATGTCATGATATGCATGTGCGAATAAAACTCATTAAAACACGATACATGAAACAATCTAGAGAGAGTGATTATGGTAGAACAAGAGTTGTGAACAAGGTGACGAGATAGAACTAGCAATAGATCACTTTGTACAAGCACGCAAGATTTCAATTGATGTCAAGAACGCAAGATATCACTAATTGCATTAAATGCAGGATGGCCATATCAAGCAAGCAAGCAAGCACGCACGAGCACGATCATGTAACACTAATTAGGCACGTAGACGCTAATGTACACCAAGAAAAGATCCATCAAGAATGTACACCAGGACACGTGTATGTGGTATTGTATCTATCATTCAACAAGCAAGAAAGTACTCCCAGCGCAGATGCAACGCCAGTAATCATTATACCCCATGGTTAACAGTATATCTATGACTCGCTGTCATTGGGGCTAGATTGGAGCCCTTGGACACACGTCGTGCCCTGTCAGCATCTCATGTAAATTTTTAAATGTAGATACCCACAGTCATTAATAATGGCCAATGAGAGTTTCAAAACGTAGCATGTGTAATGTCATGTTCATGATGATGATGAGAAGAAGTAATAATTAAATTGAACATGATTTCATGAGAACAATGGTCAAGAGATAAATTCGGCAGCATAACGGTACGATTTATACTTTCGTTCAATCTTTACATTAATGGCTTTAGTCTAGTTTGTAAGTCACACTCACGAGATCAAGAAGAGAAAGGAAGTGCACGCTATCTCCAAGGAACTTCAATGGTACAACCAACTCGTCGGCCATGTGGGAATCCATGGTCAGAGGAGATTTACGGAGGCCTTGGTGAAAAGGTCGCTAGTCTACCGATTCGGAATGACCGGTAGAGAGTTTCCAATTTCCAAGAAAAGGGCTGCCTAGATGTGCAAGTGTGTAGTGATGTACGAGTGTCACAATTCACAAAGCATCGGTCTTAACTCACGGAAAGTACTAAAATGATGGCATGACATGAAACTATGCACTTTAACAAATCATGGTTTGCAAGATTTTTATAGCAACAAAATTATCATTTTAGTCAAGCTAGAATAGTAAGAAGAGTAAATCATAAGTTGCCTGAATGATCACGTCATTAGGAGAGCAATTAGAATATCGTTCATGTAATTATAGATTTTAAATGTGTTAATCACTTTTAAGCCATTAAAAGACATCATTGTAATGCTCAGACACAAGATATGTAATTTACACACTGGACACCATGTTAAACTGACCTCGGGTTAGCATGATAATACCTTGTAGAACCTTTCTATAATAGTTCAAAACTCACACATATGAAGAGTGGCATAAAACGACAGAAACCGGAACATATGCCTTTTAGGAAGTAGATGTAGTCCTAACCTTCCACTTCTAGAGTCATAACTCACTAATTTCAAATGAAAATCTGACACATGAATATTCCACATTGAAGCCCTTTGAATAAGGAATCCAACAAAAAAAAACGGCGCATCAATCCGAGGTCTATAGAAAAAGTTACAGCCATTAAGAGAACACTGCGCAGAGGCCAGGTCGCGACACGAAACCAGTCGCGTTCTGAATGCGACAGGATGATACGTCGCCTTCTAGAGAGAGGTTTTGGGTTGCCAAGTACACCCAGTTCGACTCATACTTGGACTGGGTTGATATAGGGAACTTATACGGATTATAACTCCTAATCTAGTGCTTTTGGGATAAAACTTTCAACATGAAAATTGTCAATAACATCTAGTAGAAGAAGTTTGATGTTGGTGCTTTGATCTAATTCGATCTCGAATCTCATGAAAAAACATGAACAACGAAAAAGGAAGTGCAACCCAAAACGCAATTTCCTGTAGCGGCTTTCTTACAAAGCTTATAACTCTCTAACTAATGATATTTAGACAAAAGTCTTAACATAAAAGTTGTAGGGAACATGAAATAGGTGCGAACTATGATTTTTATATAATTTTAAACGACCTCAAGATGTATGATAAATTGACTTGAACAGGAAGGACCCTGACAGGTGCGACTTTGGCAAAATGCCTATAACTCATGATGTACTAAATGGAAAATGATGAAATCAGTGGGAAATGAAAGTTAACTTGATGCTCTACACATTGGCATAGGATATGTTAAGGTTTAGCCCGAGAAAACCTACCTTTTGGGTTGAAGAAGTCCCGTTATCCAGAAAACCTGTATTCAGACCACTTGGAGGAAAACGCTTACTACTCCGTGTATACTGCATGGCATTTGGGCATTCCACTTGGGTTAGAACGTAGACTTGACCCTCTTTCCAGGGGTGTAGGCCTTGCAAGGTTTGGTTATGGTTTGACTCACCTTTGGCCGACTTCAAGTGGATGGTTTGTGTAGGTCGCAGCAAACAAGAAGGGGAAGAAGAACGGCTTGGTGTGGACGATCTCCTGCTCCCCAGCCACCAAGAACTCCTCCACTCGACCCCTGCAAGTTCTAAACTCGTCTCTAGGGTTTGGGTGAAGAGTATTTAAGTAACCATGGTGTTTAGGAGTCCTATTATAACTAGGAAAGAAGGGTTGCGGGATTGGCATGTTGGTTTCCTATTTTTGATGATTTCTTCCTCCCTTTGAGTGTGTGAGGCATTAGGAAACCTCCCCTCATAGTTAGGCACAAATTTGGGTTGCTATGAATGCCTGATTGCATCCCAATTCAACTCTAATTGCCTCTTTTTAATTTCAGCTTATTTATGGTTACGAATTTCTATGTATTTTCTAGCATTATTTGATTTTTGAGCCAAATGTTGCCCATTGGCCCAATTATGATAATGGGTCATCAATATATAATGTTGGAAGTCTCCCCAATACTTTTATTTAATTTTTGATTGCGTCATATTTCCGTGTTAACGGTTTTCCGACTTGTTTCCTTATTTAGATAATCAGTCGCAATCACTCTTAAACCTTGCCCAAATGATTTTTATTGAACCAAATTTCTTGATGGGTCATTATAGGATATTATTTGAAGTCCATATGTGATTTTTATTTAATTTTCTGACTCATCCGAGTACGTGTGATAATGGTTTTACGACTTATTCATTAATTACGATAATAAGTCGCGAAACACTTTAAACTTGGCTAATCTGATTTTTCATGGCACAAATTTATTTGTGAAACATTTAGTAATAATATTTAGGGTTGATTTATAATTTTTATGAAATTTTCCGATTTGTTTTAGCACATACTATAATGGTACGTATGTTTTAAATACTTCGATATTATGGAATTATTTATTTCCATTTATTTGAATTTTTATGTAATTAAAATTTCCGGGGTGCTACACCCTCCCCCACTTAAGAGAATTTGATCCCCAAATTCATAGATCATTAATTGGATCCCGATAATTATGATCCATGTGTTGGTTCCAGATTTAATTTCTCTAACTTGTTTCAATCATCGTGGATGCTAGTCCAACATCTACACCTATGGCCACCATATTATTCATTTGGTTCCTTCCAGCTTGGTCTTTTAGCATGGGGCAGTTGGGAAGGCGGTGGTCGCATTTCCACATCGCAGGCAAGCTCCTGCCTTCTTCCAGCACTCTTCTGCTCTATGTCCAGGCTTGTTGCAAAAGTTACAATATTCCACCGTCTTTGTTTCTTCTACCTTGATCTTTTTCTCCATGCCATAGTCCTTCCCAGTGGTTGGCCTTTTGTTGTTGTAGTTATTATTGTTGTTGTTATCGGAGAAAGTTCCAGTTGTATCGACTGCTCCCCTTTTTATAAAGGTTGGCTTTGAGATGTCCTTCCCCCTCATGCCTTCCACCTTAGCCATAGTGTCTTCTACCAGCTGAGCTCTTTGGACCATCTCCGTGTAGGTTTGGATGTTGTAAGGTCCGAGCTTCTCGATGAACATGGGCCTGAGCCCATCCATGAAACGGTTAGCCTTTAGTCTTTCAGTTCCCACCAGATGTGGGGCATACATGGCAAGCCGTGCGAATTGAGCCTCATACTCAGCCCCGGACATCCCATTCTGTTTTAGTGCGGCAAACTCTGCTACCTTCTTCTCCTTGACTCTCTCAGAGAAATACTTTCCTCGAAATATCTCCAGGAATCCGGCCCACTCTAGTTCAGCTACATTTGGTAGGTGGGCTGAGGTGGCCTTCCACCATGCTCGAGCATCTTTAGTAAATTGGAAAGTGGCCAGTACCACTTTCTCCCTATTGGTGCATTGCATTACTTGGAAGATCCTTTCTATCTCCTCTTGCCAATTCTCCGCCTCGTCTGGATCAGGGGATCCAGAGAAACGAGGAGGGGTTAAACTCCTAAAATTTCGGTGCAGATCACCGGCTCCATTCCTTGCAGCTCCAGCCTGATTGCCAGCCTGAACTACATTTTGTAATGCCTGGGTCAGTCCAGCCACGGTTTCTTGCATAACTTGCCACTGATTACGAGCTATTGAAGTTGAGTGTAAGAGTTATGAGGGTTCCAGAGAAAAGGATGGAAACCAATTAATGTCTCTAGATACATTATAAGAGTCAATGGGTAGGATTGTTTAATTCTTGCTAACATATTCCTAGTCTCTACCCATTCTCACCAGGACTGTATTTAATTTTCATGACCTAGGTTCCATAGGTATCTCCTATTCCTGAGACTTATACTATTTGGTATCCTAGGCTCTGATACCACTAAATTGTCATGTCCCGAGAATTATGCAGCGGATATTATTTTAATAATTCGAGTCGATATCTCGAGACGTGAACAGTCGGCAAATAAGCCTCTAGCTAGCATGCACTAAATGTGTATCAACACAATATCATAATAGGGCCCATATGTTGACTCAATTAAATTGTATTCAAATCTCAACTTATTGTATTCAAAGTGAAACTATTACAGGACTAAGACTCAATAAAGCAAAAGTACATGATACCTCACTTCCTACTACAAGAATCTAACACTCAAAATAAACTAACTATAGGTAGACTCATAATTGGAACGCTCATCACTCGGACGCATTCCCATCCTCGACTTGCTCTTCTTCTTGAATGTCATTGTCACCTAGATTGGGTAAAGTAGGGGATGAGCAACTAGCCCAGTAGGATTATATCTCAATGTGCGGGCAATGATATAAGTGATTAGCATTTTAGAACTAGGTAAGCACGATGAATGTCATGATATGCATGTGCGAATAAAACTCATTAAAACACGATAAATGAAACAAGCTAGAGAGAGTGATTATGGTAGAACAAGAGTTGTGAACAAGGTGACGAGATAGAACTAGCAATAGATCACTTTGTACAAGCACGCAAGATTTCAATTGATGTCAAGAACGCAGGATATCACTAATTGCATTAAATGCAGGATGGCCATATCAAGCAAGCAAGCAAGCACGCACGAGCACGATCATGTAACACTAATTAGGCACGTAGAGGCTAATGTACACCAAGAAAAGATCCATCAAGAATGTAAACCAGGACACGTGTATGTGGTATTGTATCTATCATTCAACAAGCAAGAAAGTACTCCCAGCGCAGATGCAATGCCAGTATTCATTATACCCCATGGTTAACAGTATATCTATGACTCGCCGTCATTGGGGCTAGATTGGAGCCCTTGGACACACGCCGTGCCCTGTCAGCATCTCATGTAAATTTTTAAATGTAGATACCCACAGTCATTAATAATGGCCAATGAGAGTTTCAAAACGTAGCATGTGTAATGTCATGTTCATGATGATGATGAGAAGAAGTAATAATTAAATTGAACATGATTTCATGAGAACAATGGTCAAGAGATAAATTCGGCAGCATAACGGTACAATTTATACTTTCGTTCAATCTTTACATTAATGGCTTTAGTCTAGTTTGTAAGTCACGCTCACGAGATCAAGAAGAGAAAGGAAGTGCACGCTATCTCCAAGGAACTTCAATGGTACAACCAACTCGTCGGCCATGTGGGAATCCATGGTCAGAGGAGATTTACGGAGGCCTTGGTGAAAAGGTCGCTAGTCTACCGATTCGGAATGACCGGTAGAGAGTTTCCAATTTCCCAAGAAAAGGGATGCCTAGATGTGCAAGTGTGTAGTGATGTACGAGTGTCTCAATTCACAAAGCATCGGTCTTAACTCACGGAAAGTACTTAAAATGATGGCATGACATGAAACTATGCATTTTAACAAATCATGGTTTGCAAGATTTTTATGGCAACAAAATTATCATTTTAGTCAAGCTAGAATAGTAAGAAGAGTAAATCATAAGTTGCCTGAATGATCACGTCATTAGGAGAGCAATTAGAATATCGTTCATGTAATTATAGATTTTAAATGTGTTAATCACTTTTAAGCCATTAAAAGACATCATGTAATGCTCAGACACAAGATATGTAATTTACACACTGGACACCATGTTAAACTGACCTCGGGTTAGCATGATAATACCTTGTAGAACCTTTCTATAATAGTTCAAAACTCACACATATGAAGAGTGGCATAAAACGACAGATAGAAGAACTTTGATGTTGGTGTTTGATCTAATTCGATCTCGAATCTCATGAAAAAACATGTAGAACGAAAAAGGAAGTGCAACCCGAAAACACAATTTCCTGTAGCGGCTTTCTTACAATGCTTATAACTCTCTAACTAATGATATTTAGACAATGTCTCAAGATAAAAGTTGTAGGGAACATGAAATAGGTGTGAACTATGATTTTTAAATAATTTTAAACGACCACAAGATGTATGATAATTGACATGAACAGGAAAGGACCCTGACATGCGCGACTTTGGCAAAACGCCTATAACTCATGATGTACTAAATGGAAAATGATGAAATCAATGGGAAATGAAAGTTAACTTGATGCTCGACACATTCCATAGGATATGTTAAGATTTGGCCCGAGAAAACCTACCTTTTGGGTTGAAGAAGTCCCATTATTCCAGAAAACCCGTGTTCAGACCACTTGGAGGAAAACGCTTACTACTCCGTGTATACTGCATGGAATTTGGGCATTCCACTTGGGTTAGAACGTAGACTTGACCTTTTTCCAGGGGTATAGGCCTTGCAAGGTTTGGTTATGGTTTGACTCACCTTTGGTCGACTTCAAGTGGATGGTTTGTGCAAGTCGCAGCAGACAAGAAGGGGAAGAAGAACGGCTTGGTGTGGACGATCTCCTGCTCCCCAGCCACCAAGAACTCCTCCACTCGACCCCAGCAAGTTCTAAACTCGTCCCTAGGGTTTGGGTGAAGAGTATTTAAGTAACCATGGTGTTTAGGAGTCCTATTATAACTAGGAAAGAAGGGTTGCGGGATTGGCATGTTGGTTTCCTATTTTTGATGATTTCTTCCTGCCTTTGAGTGTGTGAGGCATTAGGAACCTCCCCTCATAGTTAGGCACAAATTTGGGTTGCCATGAATGCATGATTGCATCCCAATTCAACTCTAATTGCCTCTTTTTAATTTCAGCTTATTTATGGTTACGAATTTCTATGTATTTTCTAGTATTATTTGATTTTTGGGCCAAATGTTGCCCATTGGCCCAATTATGATACTGGGTCATCAATATATAATGTTGGAAGTCTCCCCAATACTTTTATTTAATTTTTTATTACGTCGTATTTCCGTGTTAACGGTTTTCCGACTTGTTTCCTTATTTAGATAATCGATCGCAATCACTCTTAAACCTAGCCCAAATAAATTTTATTGAACCAAATTTCTTGATGGGTCATTATAGGATATTATTTGAAGTCCATATATGATTTTTATTTAATTTTCTGACTCATCCGAGTACGTGTGATAATGGTTTTACGACTTATTCATGAATTACGATAATAAGTCGCGAAACACTTTAAACATGGCTAATCTGATTTTTCTTGGCACAAATTTCTTTGTTAAACATTTAGTAATAATATTTAGGGTTGATTTATAATTTTTACGGAATTTTTCGATGTGTTTTAGCACACACGATAATTGTACGTATGTTTTAAATACTCCGATATTATGGAAATTATTTATTTCCATTTATTTGAATTTTTATGTAATTAAAATTTCCGAGGTGCTACATACATCCCTCTCCTCCACCCTCTTTCATTACTATAATTCTTGAGGGTGCTCAACTTGAATCTCCCTATCTTGGGAAAATCAAGGATGAGTTTGAAGAAGTCATCCTCCGGACTGTACTGAAGGTTGGGGATCATATCCATAGGGCAAACTCTTCTAGTTCTGCACCTAAAAAGAGAAAAATTTCATCCACTTCATCTCTTTCCTCTGAACCTCTTCATCCACCTCTGTGGCTTTCTCTCACAGTGGACAACAAAAATAAACCACTGTATAGAGAATATCTTCAGAAGGTTGTCTTTGCCACCCTTGTCAACCTTCCTTTTCTTAATCTCTCAGACCATTTAAATGTCATTCTACCTTATACCCCCCTCACCAAAACTGAAAAATCCAAAATCTTTTATATTGCTCATTCCAAGACTGAAGAGCAATGGGCTAGGGGGCACAAAGAGTTGTACAAAAAATTTGTTTTGGCTAAGTCTGCTAGAATCCCTCCAAGGGACCATTCCCTGACTCTCTCAGAATGGTTCCAAATTCATCACAAGCATTGTTGGGCCCCATTTATTCAGAAGGAGATCAAGATGGCTGTAGACACCCATTTCTGACCCATAAGTCGAGCCAAATTCCTTGTCACATCATTGATGCCCACGTTGGCTCATCATCGCCAAGCTGGCTTTCTCCGATCATGACATCCTCTTCATTAGTTCATCGTCCTGGTGGGTTCTTCCTGGTTAAATTCAATCCTCTTCATCATCATTTCATAGCTCTCTGGGATAAGAGTCCCGTTTTCAAAAACCGCACGTCATTCTGATGCCCGCGCAAGGAGATCAGACACTTTGCATGGTCATATGCTAAAAAGTTCCTGAAGGCGACAGCCTCCCTGTCGTTCCCATAATCAAAGCGCAGCCTTCCTGTCGCTATTTACCTCATAACGATTTGCTTCAAGTCATAATTGATCTCCTTTAGAAGGTGACACCTCGATACATCGCGTTCATAAATTGGCCTTTTATTCCCTAGAAAATCACCAGAAATAACTTGAAAGCCCTTCCTTGTAAGGAAGGCGACGTATCGAGGCGTCGCCACCTTGTGGTAGTGACCAGGAGGTCGTTGCATTCTGGCCCCCATGCAGGGAATCCTTCCCGAGCATGACTTAGACACTTGCCATGCATGAATATTCCCTCTTTTGGTCGACCTAAACACATCCAAATCCTACCAAAACTCGTGGAGACCTTCCTTAAAGCCCCTTTCCGAGTTCCAATCGCCCATGCAGGTCATACCTACCCAAACCCGAGTCATGCCTATTATTCCCTTCACAGCCCTCCCGAGAATAATCACCTATAAGTCTCTTGATACTGCACCCTTTTGAGCAAGACCGACGTCTGCTGCTTCGTCTCCCAGAGAGCTCTAACTCCTCAGAAGAGTCCCTTACCTCCAGACGACTAGGAAGTGCCCCCCCAGGGCGATTTCTCCCTGCTTAACTTTCTCTCTTCCTTTCTCTTTTAATTTTCTCTTCATTCATGCATGCATAGGATCTGTTCTTTCGTAGTTTTACATTAGGGCACACCACACACACCGAACACTAATCACCCAAAGGGTTTAAAAACCCATCCCACGTGAGTTCCCCCCAAATAGTACATGTTTCTTCATATTTTTCGAATAGATTCATCATACACTAGTTTGTTAATGTTTTTATGTTTTTTGCATGACTTTGGCAGGTGTTTGAAGACAAGGGAAGCGTGAGGCTCTTTCCCCTCGGCCGGATGAGGAGTAGGAAGAAAAAACCCACAATCTCCATCCACTGAAGAAGAAGGCGACGATACCTCTGTCGCGATCAAGAAGGCGCCAAGCTTTACGTCGCGTTCAGGTAAAAGGGTAGCGACCGCCACCTTGTCGCGTTCTCAGGAGTAGGTACGTTCTTCTCTTCTCTTCCTTTTCCAAGGTAGTCAGCCGCATCTCCGTACATCTCATCCTTCAGGCGACTGCTTTGGTGGCGATCACGGTCAGTTTTCATCATCTTTTCACACATGTTTTTTTTTTGGGAGCAAATCCCGTGATTACTACCTTTTGGCGATCACGGTGGGACGACTAGTGCCCATCATGCTTGATCTTGTCTTCCCACCTTTTCCACTTGTTCATGTGGTGGTGTTGTCTTAGTTTTCCTATTTTTTTTTTTCATTTACTTTCATGTGTCTTGAGTCCTGCTGCTCTGGGTGAGAAGGCGACAATCAAAGCGTCGCCATAAAGGTAGCGACGAGGCACACATCGCGATCAGGAAGACGGGAAGCGCGGCACGATCAGTGTGTTCTCTGCCCGTACACTTGTTTACATTATTTTCAAATCCCTATGTGCCTTTTAAACACGACGCAGTTGCTGTCGCGATAAAGGAGGCGACAGGGAGGTCGTCGCGACCAAGTCAGTGGTTCTGATTATGTTCTTCTCTGTGTTTTGGTTCATTTCACATACTCCATCCGTATTGCAAGTCATATCATGCCTGTTCAATGCTTTTGAGAGTCCGTCAGTCCTCTGTGCTATAGGTTTGCTTTGATTTCCGTGCATAATTAGGTCTGTCTTGTTCTCTATCCACTGCGAAGAGGAACGCGACTATCCCCTTGTCGCGATCTTGCTCGCGACAGGTTACCTGTCGCCTTCTACTTCTGAGAGCAGGTTGGCCTGATTTTTGTTTTGTTAGTCTTAGGTTAGAATTTGCATGCACCCCGGTGCACAGAGGATCTGCATACACGTTTTCATATTTGTAGTATAGGTTTGTCCTCCTCAGCAACGCCCGCTCTCTCGGCCACATATTCCTTGTGTCCGACTAGAGCACTCGCTTGAGGGCCTCCATAAGTCCCCGCTGACCATGGATTCCCACACGGCCGCCGGGCTGGTTGTACCTGTCGCCACCTAGATTCTAGGCTCATTCATTTGGCAAGGTTGAGAAATCCTAGTCACACCCGAAGTTGGAAGCCTTCTCCCATTAGGAAACCTTCCTTTTGGAGAGAACTTGCTAAAAGAATCAACTCATTAAAAGGCAAACTTGAACCAAATAAAAGAAACCATCATCATTGCCAACTGCTTCTTTGGGTGAGATGTTTTCTCTTTCCTTTTGTTTGCATATGGTTGTCTGTTTAGGAAACTAGGCGTCTTTCTAAGTTAGGCTTGTTTCTTATCTGGACAGGCTTTCCTCATTTTTGTCACACCCACCTGCCAAATATGGAATCATATCTGAACCCGGTCTATGATGAGATCAAGACCCTGCCTTCTACACTTCCCAAGACTATGAGAAATCCCTTCCTCATGATCACTTTAGGGAGTCGGCCCGCCTTGGGTCGCTGCAGTCCTGCTACTGAGAGTCATTATCACGACGATGGTGGCCCATCACAGACCATCCATCCTCCCCCGTCGGATGATCAAGCTGCTCAGCTCTTACGCTTAATTCCTCAGCTTGATCAGACTCAAATCCAAACTCTCATGACGGCCCTCAAAGGAAAGCCGCTTCCTCACCCTCACCCAGGGCGGCACTTCACGCCCCATGGTAGCTACATCCGGCCCCCATGTTATCATGGGACAAGCCGATAACACTCCCATCCGCCGCGGGCCATTCGTTCACTCCTTTCGAGTCTGACCATTACCATCCACGTGAGCCGAAGACCGTCCCCCATATATAATCCTTGCTACTCACCTCATCCACATGAGCCACACGCCAGACCGGCATCTCGTGCCTCTTCTCTGTACGCTCAACCATCCACCGCTCCAGACATGATGTACGAGTGGGCGTCCATCAAGAAGGACCACCAAGAGCTTCGCAAGCAAGTCGACCCTAGGCAGCACCACGATGTGCACATGCCCAACTTCAATGTCTATGGGTCCCCTCTCCTTCTGAACTGCCGAAGTACCGCAAGTACAATGGCTCGGGCAATCCATACATTCATATCAAAGACTTCATCTATGAGTCCGCACCTTACCAGCATGATCGCCGCTTAATGGCCTATCAATTCCGCCGGTCGCTGGACGGGCATGCTCTAGACTGGTTCTACTCCCTGCTACCCGAGGATGTGGAAGACTTCTCTATCGTGAAGGCCAAATTCCTTGAACAATTCCAAGACAGGGTTGGGCCCGAGTATTCTCTCACGGACCTCATGGCAGAAAAGATGAAGTCAGACGAGGAATTTGCCACGTATGTGATAGGTGGAGGCAAATGGCCACACGGGTCCCGGGTACCTTCCGGAGGGAGAAAAGGTTAAGATCATCATTGCCAATGCAACCCCTGCCTATAGAAACATCCTAGCAATGAATGACATCACCACTATGCACCAACTCTACAGCCGGGCCCGGCTTATCCAAACCCAGGTCAAAGACTCTCCCATCCATTCCATGTTCGAACCCTAGAAGTCCCATTTCCAAAGGAAACCTCAGGGGTCAGTCATCGAGGGTGTCCAAGTGAACGAGCAAGTGAGTGCGTTCAACCCTGCCAGCCAGAACCAAAACTGCCAGCCTTACACTACCCAGGGTCAGAACCCCACCAACCCTCCACAAGGCCAACAACAGCGCCAATACAATCAAGTGCCACCTCCCGATGGTTCTCAACAAGGCATCCCATAGGTCCAGGAGAACTCACTACCCGCCACATTTGGAGACACTCTCCGACATCTTCTTGGCCTTGCTCTCCACAGAAGCCATTAGACTCCCCCTAGAGAGGCCATTGAACCCGAGTGTGGACCAGACCAGGTACTGTGTGTTCCATTGGCAGCCCCAGTCATACCATTGAGCAGTGCTTCACCTTCAAGGATCTGGTATAATGACTTGCATGAGCAGAATAGACTAGATTGCACAGCCCTCCGGCAAGTGATCGAAGACATCAAAGAGAGGCAGATGCAGTAACAACAGCAGAGGCAGCAGCGCCAACCACCCCCTCAACAACCACAATAGCAACACCACAAAACCATTGCAGGACCTAGGCATCGTCCACAACCCCTTGCCAACCATCCACCTGCTCCAAACCCACCACAGCAACCAGCCCAGGAAACCCCATCGTCCACCACCCTCCTCCTCAAGCAAACTGGACGTATGATGATGAGCTCGATGTCCAGCAGATGATGGCCATTAACCACCAGTATCCCCTCCAATCCCAAATAACAACCATCCAACACGGCTCCTCAGTTTATCCCTCCCTTAGTTTCCGTGGCCATGCCGTCATACTGCCCGTCAGTTCAACATCTGTGCTAGTCGCTAGTCCACCCATCATCCTACCCTTCGCTCTACCTGTCTCCATACCACTACCACCCCTCATATCCGCTCCCTCACCCATTATCCTACCACCACCTGGGCCGAACCAACCTTCCGCCGCCACGCTATCCTCCGCCAGACAGCCAGCTACCCAACCAACCACCCTGCGGAGTGGGCGAGTCTTTCGCCGTCTGTACCCACCTATCTCCACCACCTCCACGAGCCAGAGCAACCCCCAGCAGGTCCTGAAACCACCCCAGCAACAACAAACTCAGCAACAGCCGCAAGACGAGGGGGTGATTGAGCCATTACCAGGGACACACTATGACATCCTCAAGCACCTCGATCATGTGCCAGCCACGATATCCATACTGGAATTGATAAAGAAATCCAAGGAGCACCAAGAGGCTTGAGGAACTTCCTGCAGAAGGTAGTGGTGAATGAGGACATGCTGGCTGACAAACTACCGAGCGCACTAGCTATGGTGACTCGTGGGCCGGCAATCACCTTTGCGGAGAATGAACTAGCACCCCTAGAAGCCAGGAGGCTCCCACTCTGCGTGACCCTAGTCATCAACCATGTGGCAGTAGGAGCAGCACTGGTTGACACGGGGGCATCAATAAATGTCTGCCCGCTAAGTACCCTTAGAGCCTGTGACATGTCGCAAGGAATGCTAAGGCCGACACCAACCACCATAGCCGCCTACGACAACTCTAGAAGATCTTGCCACGGCATGGTAACTGTGCAAGCTGAACTAGAACCGCTCGCTGTCACTGTGGACTTTTATGTGCTCGACATCGATCCCATGTTCAAGGCTATCCTGGGGCGTCCGTGGTTAGAAGCGCTCGGAGCCGTACCGTCCACCGCACATCAGTGTCTCAAATTCCCCTTCCAAGGACGGATCATCAAGGTCAAGAGCATAGCCACTACCTATTCAGTCGATGCCATCCATGACACCCATCTCCCAGCTATGTGGCCCGCCAACAAACCCTGGTCTTAGTGTTAGACGTCAACTACTCCTGAGCTACTCATTCCAGTCCAAACGAGAGGCCAATCTAGCACGAGTCCATGCGGTCAAAAGGAAGGAGCCACTAAGCACCAAAGGGTGACAAATCATGATGAAGCTGGGGTACGAAGAAGGCAAGTTAGGGGCAGAATTGCAAGGCATAGTCAAACCCATTCCAGACATTGTAAAAAAGAGCCGATGGGACTGGGTTACAGAGAAAAATCTAAGCCATGGTCATCAACACATCCACTCTCAAGGCCGACTGCGAACCACTCACATGGACACTCTGGTGTCATTTCATTAGGGGCCCTACCCAACTTGGATACAACACCGTGGTAGTCGAGGCGGAATGTCGCAACATGAGGTACATGGCCGAAACTTCTCTCGGCACATGGCCCCTCTGCTTACCTATAGAGCACTAGAAGCACTCCGCCCAAACAAGAGGAGGAAGACAGGAGACCCAGAGGCTAACGGTACCGCTGGTTCGATATAGAAGACATCACCATAGCCTTCAGCCGTCTGTTCTGGGAGGAAGAAAGAACCTGGCCGCCATCGCTGCAGCCAAGCTGCTAGATGCCCCCACTTCCATTACCTCCATCCAGAGACAGCTCATGAGTGAGACCACAGACATAGGAGAGCCGGACATTCCCTACGAGGAGGGAAGGACGGTAGATGAACTCTGGAGGGGCACCTGCCTAGCCATCCACCCATCGCTCTTGGACTCCCTCCTTCCCAGTCTTGTCCCTTTCTCTCTCCCCTACTTATTCAGCTAACTCCCCAACTCTTAACGGCTGCACACAGCCTCCTCACTCCTGATCTCCCATCCGCAGTCCTCTCTACTCTGCAATCCGATCCGAGTGACCACGAGGTCACTCTCTCCTACTATGCTCTGCATGCTCTCCACTGATCTCCAAAAAAAAACGCCAACTTTCAAATGCACGTTGAGGTCGAGGAGCCGGCTAAACCTCCTTCACCCTCCTGATCAGGGCACCCCTCGACTGGCACTTCCCCTCTTGCTCCTTCACTAGGGGCCATCCTCTTCGAGGACACCATGTCCTCCACCAGTCCTGCAGAGTCCGTCTAGTCTAGAGAGTCTAGGGATGAGAGTCTCGTCTTAGTTTAGATAGGTCTACGTTAGAGAATCCGGTCAGCCCACCGCCCACCAAGTCCAAACGTCACCCTAGGAAGCAACGGGCAAGGTTATTCCCCAGAGATACCTTCAAGAGCTAGCTCGGTGATGTCAGGCATTATACTGATAGAGGAATTCACAAAAAGCGCTGGTGTTAGTAGAAGAGAGATTGTGCAGGATGGGGTGTTCATAGACAGACATTTGGCATCTACGAGATCATGAATGATGAGGACCCAATTGAAGAAGAGGATAGCGAAGTAGAGGACGCTGCCGAAAAGTATGCCAGTGGCGTAAGGAGATTTGATGAGCCTACAACGGCAGTGGATGAACCTACTAAGGAAGTCAACCTCAGAACAGAAGAAGATCCCAGCATTGTGATAATTTCAGCGAACCTCCCTCCTGATGAAGAAGAGGAACTGGTGCAAATTCTAAGGGAATACAAAGACACATTCGCCTGGTCATATGAGGACATGCCCGATCTAGACCCTCATTAATGGAGCACCGACTCGTATTGAAAGAAGGGGCAAAGGCCACAAAACAGAAGCTCAGAGGATTCCACCCACTCATGGCCCTGAATGAAGGACGAAGACAAACTCCATAAGGCTAGATTCATCAGGGTAGTGCTTTATCCAAACTGGGTGGCAACATAGTCCCCGTCATGAAGAAAGATGGTAAAGTCGAATCTGCATCGACTTTAGGACTTAAATAGGGCATGTCAAAAGGACGACTTCCCGCTTCCTCACATTGATGTGCTTATTGATAACACTGCTGGGTACGAGACCTTCTCATTCATGGATGGGTATTCAGGCTATAATCAAATCCGGCTAGCTCCTGAGGATCAAGAGAAAACATCCTTCACCACGCCCTGGGGAACGTACTGTTATGTAGCCATGCCTTTTGGACTAAGAATGTTGGGGCTACCTATCAGAGGGCCATGATGGCCATCTTCCAGATATGGTACATGTCTATGTAGAAGTATACGTGGATGACATCTTGGTGAAGTCAAGAACTAGGAAATAACACCTCGGGATCCTTGCTAAGGTGTTGCAGTGGTCAAGGGAGTACCACTGAGAATGAACCCGAAGAAATGCATGTTCGGGGTATCATCAGGAAAATCGCTAGGCTTCATAGAGGCGGGCATTGAGATTGATCCGAATAAGCCAAGGCTATAGCCAAAATGCCACCTCCAAAGAACATCTTGCAATTAAGAGGGCTGATACGGCATTTGCAGTTCATCAGAAGATTCATATCCCAACATTCACAAAGATGTCGCCCGTTCTATGATCTCTTGAAAGGAGGGGCAAAGTTCGAATGGAATGATAAATGTCGAGCAGCCTTCGACTTTGAAGAGCTATCTCATGAATCCCCCATGCTGCAGCCTCCTGTACCCAGGAAACCACTTATCCTATATCTCTCGGTCATTGAGGACTCCCTAGGTGCTGTTCTTGCGCAACATGATGAATCTGGCAAAGAAAGGGCAGCATACTACCTCTCTAGTCTCTTCAACACCACTGAATCCAAGTACAACCACCACGGACAAAACATGTGCTGCACTCGTGTGGGTAGTCTAAAATCTCAGCACTATTTTCTCGCCCACGAGGTCAAGTTGATCTCAAGGACGGATCCACTCCGATACCTTCTAGAGAAACCCATCCTCTCTGATCGACTTGCACACTGGCAAGCTTCCTCGCACAATTCGACATCTCCTTCGTGGTCTAAAAGGCCATCAAAGGATATGCCATCGCTGAGCATCTGGCCCACCTACCACTCCCTTACAGTGACTCCGTCCGGAAGGAATTCCCCGATGAGGAACTCTCGATCATCATTACGACCCCTTCTGGTCCCTCCATTTCGATGGCGCACTCAACTCTCAGGGACAAGGTATTGGAGCTGTGCTGCTTACCCCGGAAGGTATTACCATCCCCATCGCTTATCAGCTCACCTTCCCTGCCACTAACAACATGTCTAAGTACGAAGCTCTCCTTGCTGGCCTCAAGCGCGCTTATATCTTGGGTGCATCCCACCTTAGAATCATAGGAGACTCTCAGCTGTTTCTGCGGCAGGTGCTCTCCACTTACCGCACTCATGACCCGAAGCTCAAGCCATATCAAGACTTGGTCACGCTGTTGGCAAGGCAGTTCTGCAAGCTTATCTATATCCACACTCCTCGCTCACAAACATCCTGGCCGACGCTCTGGCGTCGCTAGCGTCATCTTGTCCTTCCCTCTGAGTCATCGGACCGACACAATTGTCGTCCAACGGCTCGACACCCCATCTATCCAGGATCCTTGGTCAGCACCTTAGGACAACCTTAGAAGAGAGGGCTAGGAAGAGGAGAGCGCAGCAAGTCAGCTAGCTGAGCTTGAGGAGATCTTAGATGAAGAATAGCTGCGCTGGTATTTCGAGATCGAGCAATATTGCAAGGATGGGACGTATCCCGAAGGGGCAAATGCGGAAGATCGCAAGGCCATAAGAAGAGCCTCCTTAAGATACACAGTCGTCGGAGAAGTCTTGTACAGGAGGGCTCTTAATGGAGTTCTCTTAGATGTCTGAATGATGATGAGCTTGGAGAGTGGTGGAAGGAGCTCATGCTAGTGAATGCGGAGGACATGTCAACAGTCAAATGCTCGCTAAGAATCATTAGATAGGGCTATTACTGGCCAACGCTAGGGGTGATTGACCCATCTACGTCCGTAGGTGTGTCAAGTGTCAACTCCATGCTAATAAAATCCATGCTCCTTCCTCCTCATCACCCACTCTCCACACCTTGGCCATTCTCTATGTGGGCTTTCGATATTGTGGCCCTCTTGTGATCCTAATGTTCAAACCAAGCAGAAATCCTTTATCTTATAGCAATTGAGTATTACACCAGTGGGCAGAGGCAGAGGCGTTTGCAGAAATCAAAGCATCCACAGTGTGCCGCTTCATCATGAGGAACATCATCTCGCGGTTCGGAGTGCCAAGCAGCATCGTCACGGACAACGGCCACAGTTCATCTCACAAGAGCTTCAGGACCTCTGTAAGAAATATAACATCACTCTGCATCATTCATCTCCATATTACCCATAAGCAATGGCCAAGCTGAAGCAACGAATAAGACCCTTCTTAAAATCTTGAGTAAACCTGTGAATCACATAAATTCGCTGATTGGCCAGAAAGCTAATAGAGGTTCTATGGCCTATCGTACCTCCATCCGTACTCCCATGGGACAAACCCCGTATGCCCTCACCTATGGAATGGAGGCGGTAGTTCCATACGACGATCCTGATCCCTTCACTAAGAGTCCCATTAGATAAGGACTTCATCTTGACGAACGTCGAGAGGCGTTGCTAGTCCAATTGGAACTCCTGGATGAAAGGCGACTTATGGCAGCTGACCATGTGCTCTCGTATCAAGGCGAATCTCAAGGTCTTTCGAAAAGAAGGTAATTGAGCGAAAGTTCCAAGAGGGTGATATGGTCTTGAAATGCATTTTTATCAAACTCGGAGGTCCGAGGTCTAAATTGCAACCTAATTGGGAAGGTCCGTACGTTGTGAGGGAGTGTATCCCGGAAACGCCTACTGCTTAGTTAACCCTGAGGGCGTCGAATTGTCGCATCCGTGGAATAAGTTGTACCTCAAAAGATTCTATCCCTAGGTCTGTAGGTGTGAGGCCACAACACATAGATTGGGGGAACAACCCCTCATTGAAAGTCTGAAGTCCCCCCCTAATCGTCAAGGGTCGCTCTAAGTTAGGATTAACACACACACACGACAAGCCCGGGTAGCTACACTTGGTAGATATCGTGGTTCGTGGGCCCTACTCTAGCGATGCGCCGGTCATTCTCTTTTAATCGTCGGAATGTAGGGGCAAGGATTGTAAGAGTAAGGTCATCAACGTAAAGCATATCCTGACAAGAGGAAGTCTCAAACAGGGACGGTCAAAATAACAAGGGGCAAAGAAGCAATAAACGAAAAGGAAAAGAACGAAAGTCCATAACACGATAGGGGCATGGCAAAGAGTGGCAAGTCCCGCGGGAACCTCATGAGCCCGGTCGTACGCATGCCTCAAATAATGAAGCCCATAAGAAAAGACCATAAAGTCCCTTCACATAGACCCAATCTCTGAAGGGTATGCTGTAGGAAGTAGCCGAACCTGACATCCTTGAACCCATAAGAGACTTTCCTTAATAGTCTTCCATTTCTCCCGATAAGACCGAATCATCTCTTAGGTATGGTTTGACTAGTCGCATCGTCAACTAAGGGTGGTCCTATGGAGGTAATGTCACCCCTCGACGCACATCCTAGCTTAGTGAGGTCCGTGACGAGAATGAGAGGCGATCAAGACTCCAAACCAGCGGTTCGAACCAGTCTATGTGTTGTGGCCTGAAAGGGCGAGTACCTTCTACCTCGCGCATCTTGTTTTAGGAAGGCTAATGTCGGCTTTAGGCGTCTTTCAAAGCTCCAAAAAAAAATCATCAAAAAATCAAAAAATCAAATATTTTAAAACTCCAAAATCAAATATTTCAAATTCCAAAAAAATCAAACATTTTAAAACTCCAAAAAAAATCAAATATTTCAAAACTAAAAAAAAACATATTCAGATATTTCAAAACTCCAAAAAACCAATATCTCAAACTCAAAAAAAATCGAATATTTTAAAAACTCCAAACATGTTCAAATCCCAAAACACTCCACTCACCCATCATGCATGCTATTTTTGTGTCCTTTTTGCCTATTTAATAAGTTTAGCCCTTGAACATTTATCAAGGTTGGTCACTCATCGCATTTTAGAGCAAGGGCTAAGCCTAAGAACAGTCTAACTTGTTTCATGGTATCTTAAGTGTGCAGGCGCAAAGGAAGAAAGCGGCACCGCATCTCACCCGTCGCTATCACTCAGTCACGATTCAAAAGAGCTGTCCATTCCATTCCATGTCATATATACATCATCATGACAAATGAAGGGGCAAAAGTACAAGCCCTCAGCCGCTCTCCCCTGTGCCCTCAGGCAGGCGGGAGATGGAGGGGCCATAATGCTCGGTCCTGTGTCTCACTCCCCTAAGGTGCCCTCTCGCGTCATCACGCCTCCTCCTCGTTCCTCCGTCGTCTGGAGGAACTTGTCAAATAGTGTCCGGCAGACCCACTCGGAATGTCGCTCCACCTGGCCGACGAACGGCTGCGTCCGACCAAGGTCAGGACCCTCTCGAGCCCTTTATCTCAGACCGCAGTAGCTCGCAGCGGTGCCGCTCATCCCCCAGCTGCGAACGGAGGTCGCCCGCCTCGGCGTGCAGTCTCACCGCCTCCTCGGCCTCCTGACGCCATCTCGCCACCTTCCTCGCCCCCGACGCAGGCGCAAGTCCACCATCTCCATCTCCAGCGTGGTCATCCGCGCTAGGGCATCTCTCAACTCCGCCTCCTGCAAAGTCAAAACATTTGGTCAAAACCAAAAGAAATAGAGAACCAAGGGGCATGCAATTGATAATTTACCCGCTACTGTAGCCGAGCAAGGGCGTCCTCCGCTCGCTCTGCCACTGCCCCGCCAGCTGACCCTCCAAGACGCAGTGGCCAGGGTCCTCTCTGGAGATGATGCACCCCCCCAAAATCTGCTGGGCTCGCGCCAGCTCGTCCCGCTGAATGAGAAGCAGAGTCAGTCAGCTGAAACTAGAAACAGAAAAGGTAGGGAGAAAAGCACTCACCAGCTGGTCACGGTCCGCTGGAGGTCGTCCCTCTGTTGGATCGTGGAATGAAGGATGCCCTCAAGGGAAGCGATCTGCCCCTCGGGTCAAACTGCAAACACAAGACAAGGTTAGCCAAGCAATTAATGATCAAATGCTTAAGAGGCTAGTTTGTGTACTCACTGGTCGTCGGGACCCCTTATACACTTGGTCCCATACCTCCGTTGCGTAGGCACAGAAGTAGTTCTCATAGCTGGTGGCCTCAGAGGTCACCACCCGCCCCGCTGCTCCCAGTCCTCGAGCTGCTCGCGGGCTCGTACTATCCAGTCTGTCACCTGCTAGATCCCGCGAAGCTCTGGCCGGGCCTCTCCCACGCCCGCCTCTGCCGAGTCGGGAACTCCACTACATCCTGATGGAGCCCCAGTGTCCGCGCAACCAGTTGGTGTGGAGCGGTACCACCCATGTTCAATGCATGAAGCCAAATGTTCCTACTGAAGTAGGGACGGCCCCGCTCCACCCACGGTTGGGCAGCGTCGTCCTCCTCGGTGTAGGGAGTCCACTCGATCTGCACATCACAAACAAGAAAACTTGTCAGTCAATCGCCAATATAAGCAAAGGAAAGGGTGCTAAGAGTGGAAGAGCTTACATGCCCAAATGGGACGGTGTCTAATGCATTGTGAATGAGCGTCACCTGCAGCCATAGTGATTACTCGTCGTGGAGGAACCTCCAGTGCTGCAGCAGCGGCACAGCACTCGGCCATCTCGGTACCCCTCGGCCCAAGGAAGCACCACAAGAAAAAGCGTCGTTACCGACGGACATACATCTGTCGGAAAAGCTGTCGGCATTTCTTTCCCTCGAAAATATCAGTCGGGTTTTCCGACAGACTATATTCTATCGAAAAATCCATTGATATTTCTGACGAAAATATTCCTCGGAAAATTCCGTCGGTAGACTGACGCGATATTTTTCGACGGAAATATTTTTGTCGGAAAAGCAAAATTTCCCCCCCCACCCAGCCTTTCTGCCCGCTCCTCTCTCTTTTTCGACTCTCTCTCTCTCTCTCTCCCTCCCCCTCTGTCTCCTCTCTCTCTCTCTCTCTCTCTCTCTCTCTCGGTGCTCCTCTCTCGCTCGTCTCCGGCGCTCTCTCTCTCTCTCTCATGTCCGACGTACGTGTGCCGCCGCGCTGCCGCCACCTTCGCGACCCTGCACCGCCACCGCTACCCGCGACCCCAGCCCGCGTCGCCGCCGCTACCGGCCGCCCGTTCGCGTCGCCGCCGCTACCCGGCCCGTCCCGTCACCCTGCCACTGTCTCCACCTCGCTCTGCTGCCGGAGGTATGCCACCTCTCCCCCCTCTTGCCACCCCCCCCTCTCCCCCTCCCTCCGGGCCAGCGACCCCCCCCCCTCCATGCTGCCCCTCTCTCCTGTCCCTCCCATCCGGCCGACGACCCGCCCGGGCACCCACTTGTTGCCCCTCTCTCCCCCTCCCCTCCGGGCTACCACCCCCCCGGTCCTTCTCACACTCCCCCCCTCCTCCTCCTGCTGCCCCCCTCTCCCCCCTCCCCTCCGCTGACCCCCCCCCCTCCCCCTCCTGCTGCCCCTCTGTCCCCCTCCCCTCCGGGCGACCCCCCCCAACCCCCACAATCCCCCCTCCCCCCCCTCCTGCTGCCCCCCTCCCCTCCGGGCGACCCCCCCCCTTTTCCCCCCACAACCCCCCCCTCCCCCTCCTGCTGCCCCCCCCCCCTCCCTTCGGGCGACCCCCCCCCTTTTTTCCCCCCACAACCCCCCTCCCCCTCCTGTTGCCCCCTCTCCCCCCTCCCCTCCAGGCGACCCCCCCTCCCCCTCCTGCTGCCCCACTCTCCCTCCCCCTCCGGGTGAACCCCCCCCCCCCCCCAGGCCAAAACTTCAATTAAACTTGTTCATATGTCCATATCCATGTCTCAAATATGATTGACATATTTCCCAAACTTATATCATGCATAGGACACGAATTTAGTATCAATATATCTAATTTCATGTTCTTGCAAGTCACATGTTCTAGCATTCGCGCCTTTTGATTCACCCAACCATATGTCAATTGACTTCTGCTATAATGTCACCAACATGTCTACATTATTTTCAAATAATTTCTCCAAATTTTATGTCTTAGTTTGCATGTATTAAGCATTATGTTCATGCTATGATTTAGGATTCTCTATTCATGAAATAACGATTTCTGAGTGCATAGACCAAATTGATCCCAATAAAATTGTAAAAATATTTATATCTTGTTTACAATAAATTTCATGTTGGAGTTTTGGCCAAAACCAATTAGAACGCATGATTATAGGGCTTTGCACAAAATCGTGTGGATAGTTATATAGTTTTTATTACGGCTTTGTCGGCTAAAAGGGCACAGCTCTTTCTTTTCTGTTAGCAAATCTTGTGAACGAATCTGCTTCTTTCAGGTACACTTACACGCTTGCACAATTATGCAACCCTTCTGATGATTTAAAACCTCTCTGATTGGATATTCCTTTTAGGACTAGGGACATTTTCGTTAAGACCTCCATAAATCTTCGTACTCCGTGGATTCTCTCACGGTGATTGAGTGGGTTATACTATGAGTACCCTGGAGATAATGACACTCTCGTTCTGATACGTTCTAACATATGTCATAAATCTTGTCAAAACACTAAATGGTTATGAAACTAAAATGCAACTATAATGTTATACTGCCCGATCAACACCTTGTTATCGAACTGTGATGATGTCGGATATGAAGCTTCATGTAATCCATTTAAGGGTGAGACATTCTCACCTAAGGGAGTTCATAGAACCCCTAACATGCATAACTTGGCCCGTTGGAAGGAAGAAGCTCTCGCGAACTCCTCTCTAGCAGTATCTACTAGTTATGAGTTCCCTACAAGCCAATTCATATTAGTGATGGCACTTGTAATCTTGTACCAATCTCTTTTGGTAATTAAATGAGGTGTTGCATTGCTCGTTGTTTATTGTAGTCATTTGATTGATTCTTTCATATTTACCATATTATGATTTAATTTCATATTTTAAATACTCATGAATAAATTGTTATAATTTTTTTTCTAATTAGTGATGAGAGTTCGCGATTGGAATTAGACTCAAAGAAGAACAAATGTCCAACGTATCAAAGTACGTGTTTGTTTGAACGAAAAATATACCGATGGATATTCGAAGATTGCATGATGGTTTACTTTTGGTGAATGAGAGATAAAGAAAATCATAAGATTATTCGGAAAGAAGAAAGACAAAGTTTAGAAAATAAAAGTGGATTATCTGTTATTGTTCAAGATGAAAAAGGACTGCGATATTCTGTAATCTTACGACGTAGTTGGTGTGATAGTATGTACATGTTTAGTGGAAAAGACTGGTCAAAATTTATGGAAAATAATTGTGTCAAAGAGCTTGACATTCAAAGTTATGTCTTCCCATTATGTACGAAGAGATATATTTAGTAAACTATATTTAGGGATATCAGTGGTTAGTTCAAAACCTAGGAAATCTAATAAGAAGCTGGTGAATAAAGAGCCGATCAAGTGGTGGTGGCCTAATATGAAGATATCATGGTTTGTATGAACAAATAGTCTTTGTGTTCTTTTTAATGTTCAATACCATTAAGTATTTATTTAGTGCTCAAATTTATTTGATATTCATGTATGATTACTCTTCATTTATCTTTACGTCAATGCTTTGTTTCACCCATTAGCTCTGGGACTCTCCATATAACATATGTATCATATGTATGGTACTTGAACGATGTGAGGGTGTGTTGGATTTTAACTCGTGACATGACATTTAATCTGTGTAGGAAAATGTCTTATGAGAATCGGTCATGGATGTACCGTGGAATAGTGAATGGAGTTGTGACCGAGGAGTTTAAAGACGGAGTTGACAGTTTTATTAAGTTTGCATTGAGTAATTCATCAGTAGCAGTTGATCCGATGGGTAACATCCGATGTTCGTGTTCGGCTTGTAAACAGAAAGTGGATATTGACATGGGATGTGCAGCATCATTTGTATACGAGAGGATTTGTTGCCCATTATGAGTTATGGTTGTCTCATGGTGAGTTGAATATTCAGTCGTCTGCACCAGCTAATTACTTTGCCTCCAAAGTACGTACGTAGACATGGTTGTCGATGCTGCTGGTCCGGAGTTTCAATATTCATAAAGATCAACAAATGAAGAAGTCCCGAATGATACAGCTCAGAGATTTTATCAGTTACTTCGAGATGCTGATGAGCCATTATGGGATGGTTGTGAGAAGCATACACGGTTGTCTACAGTGTCGCAGCTACTGAATTTGAAATCTGAATTTCATATGAGTGAGAGCTGTTTTGACCGGCTTCTTTACTCGTCAGAGCATGCTTCCTCAATCAGAGAGGTTACCTACTGACTTTTACCGTGCGAAGAAGATGGTGAATGATTTGGGGCTTGGTTTTATGAAAATTGATTCATGTCCAAATCACTGTAGTTGTACTACAAAGATGATGCAGAAACATCATGCTTATTTGTAAGCATGGTAGATTCAAGCCCAAGAGAGGGGACAAGTCAAAGCAGAAGGATGTTCTATATAAGTCATTGCGGTACTTTCCGATCACACCTAGATTGTAGCGGTTGTTCATGTCCTCGAAGACAGCTGGACATATGACTTGGCATGCGGAAAGAGTCTGTCGTGACGAAGGTGAAATGAGTCATTCTGCCGATGGTGAAGCTTGGGCTCATTTTAGCCGTAGTCATCCTTACTTCTCAAGGGATCCACACAACGTGCGGCTGGGTTTATGGACAAACGGTTTCAATCCATTCGGAGGCTCGGTGGCATCTTACTCATGTTGGCCAGTATTCCTAACACCGTATAACCTTCCGCCAGGCATGTGCATGAAGCGTGAGAATCTGTTCCTTTCATTGCTGATTCCGGGTCCAAAAAGTCCAGGAAAAAATATAGACATATATCTTAGACCGTTGATTGATGAGCTGAAATTCTTATGGTCAGATGTGGTTCTCTCTTATGATGCATCCAGAAAACAGAATTTCAATTTAAAGGCTGCAGTAATGTGGACAATAAGTGACTTTCCAGCGTACAGCATGTTATCTGGCTGGAGCACACATGGAGGTTGGCATGTCCTTATTGCATGGAGGATTCTAAATCATTTGTGTTGAAATCTGGGGGAAAATCATGTTGGTTCGATTGTCATCGTCGGTTTCTACCGAGTGACCATCCTTTTCGAAAGCAAAAAGATTCTTTTATGAAAAATACAATTGTGATGGAGGAGGTAGATATGGAACGGGTGTCTGGTGGGAACATGGCGAGGCGGTCCAGAACTTACCGATTGTAACACAACTAGCTGGTAGTACCCGACAAATCCCTGGCTTTGACACGGAAATACGAACCTGACGTACTCAACCTCCATGTAATGATGATGGTGGAGATTCTAATGTGTCGGACCGACTCTCTGTATTCAAGTGTCCCTGACGGGCGTTCGGATATTCTTCTACTCGCGCACTGGAAGACAGAGAGTTGGTAGCTGCGGAGATCTACATCTTCATGAATTGCGCAGAACTAGACCCCTACATTGGGTAAGCTCTCAACACTTATGATGTACATCATTTGATTGCAATGCTGCAGAACTGAAAGGTTGTGTGACATTTACATTGCAGAGAGTTTGACTCAGTCATACTGCAACGGAATCCATGTCTAACTGACGTGCAGGTTGAAAAGGAACGGAGAAGTCTTTTCCTACTTGGTTAAGATCTCGAGTATGTGTCTAAATATTTTGAAACATAAGTGTTATGTTCTTATGCATACTTAGTTGTTGTAACTTCCCGTCAATGTCTGTCTATTTTTTTGATAATAGGTTCAACAAGGTTTTATTACCGATTCAAGAGTACAAGAGATCAGTTATGGCCCCTCGAAGATTGTACGTGTCTATCCAGGCTACATTGTGAATGGATACAGATTTCACACGAGAGATTATGGACGGAATATGTCTACGATGAACAACGGCGTATGTGTGAAGGGAAGTGCCTATAATGAAAATGAAATAGACTATTATGGCATTCTCGAAGAAGTCATTGAACTGCAATTTTTGGGACAAGACAACAATGTATTCTCTTCAAGTGTCATTGGTTTGATCCGACATCTATTCATCATGACACAACATATGGAATTGTCGATGTGAAGCATAAGTCCAAGTTGAGTACATATGAGCCATTCATTCTGGCGGCACAAGCCCAACAAGTTTATTATTCAAATTATTCATCTCTGAAATTAAGAGATTGGTGGGCTGCATGTAGAGTGAAATCAAGGCTATTCCCTGAGTATGAGCTTCTCCCGCTGATGATGAGCTCGAAGGTGTTAATGACAATTTTTTCCAATCAGATCGGAGTGACACACGAGAGCTGGCAGCTTCTACGCAGTTCAGTGTTCATGATATAAATGAAACAATTTGCTTACATAAGGGTAACGAACAGGAAGAAGTTGACCCACGAGACCTTGAGCGGAGGGTGGAGTCTGATGTGGAGGAAGACTCCCGGGATGATGAGGATGAATTCGAGGATGATGATGAAGATGATGCTGAATTAAACATGTCTTCAGCATCTGACGATGAATATAGACAATATACCCTATATTTTGTAAGAACTTCCTATTGTTGCTAATTATATGTTCATATTAAATTGCTACTTCAAATTTGAGTGTTGATGACATGTTATATCTTTATTTATCTCAATAGAGATATGGTACGTGGAGGACGGAGTCGAACGGTTTCCACGTTCATTGGCCGAGGGTCCGTGACCCCGTCCACGACAGGTATATGTATATGTAAACACAAAACTCTATATATTATTGTTTATATTAAATTCACGAGATCTAACGTACATATAATTTCTAAGGGTCTGCCTCCCCGTCCGCGCCGGTCGTCTCAGCGATAGGTATATACATATGTACACAAAGAACCAGATGGATATCATTGTTCATATTAAATTCACGAGATCTAACGTACATACAATTTTGCAGGGACTGCCTCTCCGTCCACGCCGGTCGTCCATGCGACAGGTATACGTATATATTGTTGTTCAATTTAAATTCATATTTTCTAATGTGTATATAATTTTGCAAGGACCGCCTCCCCGCCGAGCACGCGAGCAGTGCCACCTTTCCCTTCTTCCTCACCACTAGGTACATGTATGTTTCCATAGATTAGTATGTTTGTTTTCTTGTAATTTATACAATAATAGTGTACTAAATTGTTTTCAACAGAGGTGGAGAGCCAGCATCCAGTAGCTGAGGAGGGGCCTCAGCTACCGGGACGGCAGCCATGCTGGATCTCAGGGTAAAGTTGATCACTTCAAAGTTAATGTATTTGTTATTTATGTTATACATTTCACGTACACAATTAATGTGCAATTGCAGGGGGAAGATAGATCCCGGTTCTGCTTCCCGTTATATTACAACGATAGTCCACGCACATATTCCAGGACCAATGGATGCATGGAGAGAGTTCCCGGTGCCCGTCCAGGATTTGTTATTTGACATGTTCACGGTATTTTTAATGTTTACATGAGTTGAAATCATTTATTTAATTACTATCTCTATTAGTGCAGAAATTTGAGTAATTTTATTTCTTTACAGCGGAGGTTCGCGTTCACGAGACTCGAGGATCTCCCTCGAGCTCGCGCCGTCTGGGAGTCTACTGCCCAGACTAATTTAAGAAAGTCGATGTGGGAGGCCCGGGACAAGGCAATGAAGACCACAGACAACCGGGATCCTATGGCTTGGCTAGATTACGGCCCTGTTTGGCTGAGGAGGGACTATTGGGAGTCCCTTTGTGAGCGTTGGGCTGCTGGACCATGGCAGCAGCGGTCACAGGCGGCAATACGCAATCGATTAACTCATCCGGAGAAGAATGTGCATACTAGTGGGTCCGTATCTTATGCGACCCATTGTCAAAAATTGGTAAGCATATTATTGTTCAATTGCTTAATACATTGATTATTATTGTGAAACTAACTAATTTTTTTGAATTGTAAGCATCACGAGTTCGAGCGTACCCCTACATTTTGCGAGTTATTTGATCGGACTCATAAGCAGAAGGGGACAGATGACTATGTTAGCGAGAGTGCCCGTACGATCACTGTAAGTCAAGCTATAAATTATGAATTCAATTAAAATATTCAAATAATTTATTGACAATAATTTAATTTTAATTTGTTATGCAGGAGACCTATGACAGGACGATGGCGGAGCGCTATGCAGAGGGCACTCCCCAGCCAGACTTGGATCCGGAGGCTTGGGTCGATGCAACGGGAGGGCCGAGGAAGGGTCGAGTGTACGGCTTTGGGGACAGCCTGGATACTCATCCAGTGTTGTCCTCATATGCGAGTTCGATCGCTTCTCCGGCATACGCGAGTTCATCTACTGCGCCCCCCGTTAGTGGTGTAGAGAAGATTAGAGACCTCATTCGGGAAGAGCTACGGGCACATCTACAGACACAACAGGCAGAGCTACAGACGCAGTTCGGCGATATGGTTCGACAGTTGATCTCAACCATGCAGGGAGTACGCCCCACACAGCCAGCACCTCAGGTCAGTATTAGTATTAATTTCATATACTTTGGATGAGATGAAACCACTAAAGAATGTCAATAGGTAAAAAAAAGAAATCTAAATTAATTAACCTAGCATACGTGTAAAGGGCGTTCAATTGACGGATCTTAAAAAAACTTAAGTCTAAAGGGTCAAAACACACAACCTGGGGATCCAAAATCCCAAATAGGGATCGGATTGCCGTGCCGTTTTCTCTGACACGACCAGGGGGGTTAAAGTGACGTGCGGGAACTGATGGAATCCAATTTGGATCTCTGGATTGGGTTGGGCATTGATATGACGGATCTAAAAAACAACCAAGTATATATAAAGGGCTAAAACACACAACCCGAGGGTCCAAAATCCCAAATAGGGATCGAATCGGCGTGCCGTTTTCTCCAACACGACCGGGTGGGTTAAAGTGACGTGTGGGAACTGACAGAATCCAATTTGGATCTCCGGATTGGGTTGGGCATTGAAATGACGGATCTAAAAAACAGTCAAGTATATATAAAGGGCTACAACCTACAACCCGGGGGTCCAAAATCCCAATAGGAATCGGATTGACGTGTTGTTTTCTCCGACACGACCGGGTGGGTTAAAGTGACGTGTGGGAACTGACGGAATCCAATTGGATCTCCGGATTGGGTTAGGCATTGAAATGACGGCTCTAAAAAAATAGCCAAGTATATATAAAGTGTCAAAACACACAACCCGGGGGTCCAAAATCCAAATAGGGATCGGATCGCCATTCCGTTTTCTCCGACACGACCGGGTGGGTTAAAGTGACGTGTGGGAACTGACGGAATCCAATTTGGATCTCCGAATTGGGTTTGGCATTGAAATGACGGATCTAAAAAATAGTCAAGTATATATAAAGGGCTAAAACCTAGAACCCGGGGGTCCAAAATCCAAATAGGGATCGGATCGGCGTGCCATTTTCTCCGACACGACCGGTTGGGTTAAAGTGACGTGTGGGAACTGACGGAATCTAATTTGGATCTCCGGATTGGGTTGGGCATTGAAATGACAGATCTAAAAAACAGCCAGTATATATAAAGGGTCAAAACACACAACCCGGGGGTCCAGGATCCCAAATAGGGATTGGATCGGCGTGCCGTTTTCTCTGACATGACCAGGTGGGTTAAAGTGACGTGTGGGAACTGACGGAATCCAATTTGGATCTCTGGATTGGGTTGGGCATTGAAATGACGGATCTAAAAAATAGTCAAGTATATACAAAGGCTAAAACCTACAACCCGGGGGTCCAAAATCCCAAATAGGGATCGTGTCGGCGTGCCATTTTCTCCGACACGACCGGGTGGGTGAAAGTGACGTGTCGCAACTGACGGAATCCAATTTGGATCTCCGGATTGGGTGGGCATTGAAATGACGGATCTAAAAAACAGTCAAGTATATATAAAGGGCTAAAACCTACAACCCGGGGGTCCAAAATCCCAAATAGGGATCGGATCGGCGTGCCGTTTTCTCCGACACGACCGGGTGGGTTAAAGTGACGTGTGAGAACTGACAGAATCCAATTTGGATCTCCGGATTGGGTTGGACTTTGAAATGACGGATCTAAAAAATAGCCAAGTATATATGAAGGGTCAAAACACACAACCCGGGGGTCCAAAATCCCAAATAGGGATCGGATTGGCGTGCCGTTTTCTCCGACACGACCGGGTGGGTTAAAGTGACCTGTGGGAACTGACGGAATCCAATATGGATCTCCGGATTGGGTTGGACATTGAAATGACAGATCTAAAAAATAGTCAAGTATATATAAGGGGCTAAAACCTACAACCCGGGGGTCCAAAATCCCAAATAGGGATCGGATCGGCATGCCGTTTTATCCGACACGACCGGGTGGGTTAAAGTGACGTGTGGGAACTTACGGAATCCAATTTGGATCTCCGGATTGGGTTGGGCATTGAAATGACGGATCTAAAAAACAGCCAAGTATATATAAAGGGTCAAAACACACAACCCGGGTGTCCAAAATCCCAAATAGGGATCGGATCGGCGTGCCATTTTCTCCGACACGACCGGGTGGGTTAAAGTGACGTGTGGGAACTGACGGAATCCAATTTGGATCTCCGGATTGAGTTGGGCATTGAAATGACGGATCTAAAAAACAGCCAAGTATATATAAAGGGTCAAAACACACGACCCGGGGGTCCAAAATCCCAAATAGGGATCTGATCGGCGTGCCGTTTTGTCCGACACGACTGGGTGGGTTAAAGTGACATGTGGGAACTGACAGAATCCAATTTGGATCTCCGGATTGGGTTGGGCATTGAAATGACGGATCTAAAAAATAGTCAAGTATATATAAGGGGCTAAAACCTACAACCCGGGAGTTCAAAATCCCAAATAGGGATCGGTTCGCCGTGCCGTTTTCTCCGACATGTCCGGCTGGGTTAAAGTGACGTGTGGGAACTGACGGAATCTAATTTGGATCTCCGGATTGGGTTGGGCATTGAAATGACGGATCTAAAAAACAACCAAGTATATATAAAGGGTCAAAACACACAACCCGGGGCTCCAAAATCCCAAATAGGGATCGGATCGGCGTGCCGTTTTCTCCGACACACCCGGGTGGGTTAAAGTGACGTGTGGGAACTGACGGTATCCAATTTGGATCTCCGGATTGGGTTGGGCATTGAAATGACGAATCTAAAAAACAGCCAAGTATATATAAAGGGTCAAAACACACAACCCGGGGGTCCAAAATTCCAAATAGGGATCGGATCGGCATGCCGTTTTCTCCGACACGACCAGGTGGGTTGAAGTGACGTGTGGGAACTGACGGAATCTATTTGGATCTCCGGATTGGGGTGGGCATTGAAATGACGGATCTAAAAAACAGTCAAGTATATATAAAGGGCTAAAACCTACAACCCGGGGTTCCAAAATCCCAAATAGGGATCGGATCGGCATGTCGTTTTCTCCGACACACCCGGGTGGGTTAAAGTGACGTGTGGGAACTGACGGAATCCAATTTAGATTTTCGGATTGGGTTGGGCATTGAAATGATGGATCTAAAAACACCCAAGAAACGATGGATCTAAAAATAGTATCTATTTAAACATGAGAAATAATCACATATTTCAAATTTAATTTTTGAAAATAATATATGTCTTTTAATTATTATTAATGTTTCTCATATTAATTTTGTTTAATATAGGATTCACCTCCGGCACCTGACGATGATGAGACAGGGACAACAGACGATCCAGGAGATCTGTCTTGATTTTTTATATTTATTATTTTGTATGGTTTTATATTTATTGTATTTTATGATTTTATGTTGATCGTGAGTATTTGTGAAATTTATGAATATTGTAGCAGGTTTGAAAAATCTTTTTTATTTGTCAATTTAAAAAAAATATATACTGCACATTCCGACGGATTTTCCGACGGATAAATATCCATCGGAAATTCTAAATTACCGACGGAAAACATCGGTCCGTAATTCCGTCTATAGTTCTGACGGCCTTTTCCGACGGGTTTATTGATTTACCGACGGACTGTCTGTCGGTAAATACTGACTGTATGTCTGACGGTATTTCCGACGGTATTTCCAACGGATGTGTCCGGACGGAAATCTGTCGGATGGATCATGTTCCAACGGATTTCCATCAGATTTCCGACGGATTCTTTCCGTCGGAAAATCCGCATTTTCTTGTAGTGAAGGGAGGTGGTGGTACGCCCACCTACAAAACAACACAGTCAGTACCGCATTTAATTAAAATAAGCAGGAAAGCAGTAAAGGGTAAGGGTGAGAGGAATACCTGTAGAAGTGGAAAGAACCCGGCCACCTCGGTATCCCTGCTGGAGGTGCCCAAACTGTCAAAGAGGTAGGCCAGAAGGGTCACACCCCATGCGTAACGCCCCACTTGGGTCAGGTCCTTCAGCAAGGGCAGGCACCGACAACTCACTAGGTCTCCTCGAGTCCCCAGGATCAACTTCCCGATCACAAGGATCAGGAAACATCTCAAATCACGGTCCGTTGCCGCTCCCTCCTCCTCTGCCAACGCTGCCTGGGCATCCTCTGTCAGCCGGGCCATGTAGTCCGCCTGGCCCTCTCTCGTCTGGTGACACGCATCCGCCACCCCGAGGCTCGCCTGTAGCCCCGTCCTCGACACCAAGGATGACCTCTCCCTCGTCACGGCCAACAAAAGGAGTCTCTCCGCCAACTCTTGGTAACCCGTATAGGTGACCCCTGTGATCGCCCGGCCATCCACCCTCAGGCCGGTGATCCGTGCCACGTCCTCCAAGGTGGGGGTCATGTGACCCCATGGGAAGAGGAAAGCATGGCACTCGGGGTCCCATCTCTCCTTCAACGCCTGAATCAGCGCCACATCTGGCGTCAACTCATCCAATCTCAGGAAGGGGCCGAACCCCATCTCCTCCAGTCGGTCCCTCTGGAAATCTGGCAATCCCCGGTAGAATGCTCGGGCAATGGCCCATCCTAGTCGGGACCGCAACTCACTCTACAAAACAAACATCAAAAGCACCAGAAGTCATCCAGAAATTGCCAAAGAAGCCTCAGTCCTGTCATCGCGACAGGGTCCCTGTTGCCTTCTGAAGGCGACGAGAAGCCTGTCGCTTTCGTTTCCTGAAGGCGACGGGTAAACTCGTCGCCTTCTAAAAGGCAACAGGGGGTCTGTCGCCTTCCCACTGGTAAGGCGACAACCATGTTGTCGCATTATCAGGGTGACCGAGGACGGGCAGAACCCGTTTCCCGGCCGTTTCACCTCGGGCAAAAGCCCTGCATATGGGTGCATTACACCTCACCATTCACGCACATAGGTCAAGAATCCTACCTTTTTGGGCCCGACCGGCTCGTCCTCGCCTGGTGCCGCCGCCGCAACGTCCTCCTCCATGGGAACGGCTGGAGCCTCCTCTCGCACTGCCGCGGATGGGCCTTCGTCCGCTTGCCGCCGGCGGATAGTCTTCTTGGTGCGTCGCCAGCCGCCGCCTCCATCTCCACCTTACCTGTCGCCGCCCTCCATCGCCAAGCTGACCCGGAAAAGGGGAAAGGAGAGAGCTAGGAGAAAAGGGGGGGGGGGGGGGGAAGAGGAAGGAGAACGATCGCCGCCGTAGCCGGCGGTCGCCGGAGGAAGGCCGGAGGAGAGTGGGGGAAGAAGGGAGAAGCCCTATCGCCGGAGTGGGGGAGTAGAAGAGAAGAGAGAAAAGCGGGAGAAGGAAAGGAAGGGGGCGCTGGGCCCCAAATTTGAACCTTGCTCGGCCCGGTCAACGCGACAAGGGTCCAGTCACCTTCTGTCAGGTAGCGACAGGAACCCTGTCGCTTTCACTTTAAGGTCACGCCCGTTGACTTGTCGCGTTCAAGGTCGCGACACCCTCTATGTCGCCTTCTTAGTCTGTGCGCAGAACCTTTGCAAATTGAATTTCTATTGCAAATCTCCAATGCATACATCAAATAAAAGCAATAAAAGGTAAAAGAAACATGTCTTTTCACTCTCACCACATCAAGTCCCATCAAAACTCTCAAAAAACACAATCAAGTCTCTCTCTCAAGCTCACGGTCCCCAAGCGGCCGAATTTTCTCGTGTTCTTGGAGGTATGCCTGGTACGTCTCCCGCTCCTCATTCAGTGTCGGTGGTAGTACGTGGGTATCGCACGCCCGCCATAAAGCCAATGCGCTCCGCACAGCCTGCTCATCCTCCGGATCCCCCAAACGTCTCTTCTTCATAGGAGGCAAATGAGACGGCTTGAGTAGCTTGGTCCTTGGATTTCCAATCTGAAGATAACACCTCTGTGGGTTGTAGAGCACCATCGCCATATTTCCCACAAGTTGTAAGTACAATCCGCGTCCAAGAGGAAGCCGGACTTCCGCTTCACGTAGCGCCGCTATGCCTAGGGCGAAATGTTCTACCGGAAGCGTGTTGAGATAGTGCCGCCATGCGCTCCGCATTTTCTTGTCCGCTGTCCTGCAAATCACCCGATCGGGGAATTCGGCTGCCCCGCCAATAAAGCACAGTGGATGACACCCAAAGATCCGACTATCGGTAGTGGGGTTGTCTACGGTTTAAATTTTATCCTCACTCCCAACCAGCACTCTAGGAGGATCATAGAGCCATAAAGTGGGCCTCCCGTAGATGCCGAGGTAAAACCTGCATAAAGATAGGCCAAGACCACATGAGAGAAGGAAAGTCCCCGCCATACCCCGCTAATGGTGCTTATGCTCACGTAGTCTATGAGGTAATCTCCGGATGGGAAGAGTAGCACCCCGCACAAGCAAATGGCTACGGCCTTAGCTATTTCCCGGTGGTCCACACTCTTGTTCTTACATTGAGATATGACCCACTTAGACAACGGCACAAGGTGGATAGATTGAGGGCTGATCATGGTATACACATCCCCGGGATCCGTCATAAACTCACCTAGGATAAGCTTTGGGTTGATGGGCTCGACGGTGTAGCAAATATTCTGCTCATCCCCCGTTTGGTCCTAGGGAGAGCCAAGAACGCCTCGACCTCCTCAAGAAGGACGGTCACCTCAAATTTTGGGAAGATAAAGGTATGGGTTTGTGGGTGCCAAAGAACAATCAAGGCGGTGATGCTATGCCAATCGAAGGAAATCTTATGGTAGTTATGGGCCGCTATCAAGACACCCCCCAATCCCCACTCTCTCAAGAACCGATCACAAACATGGGTAAGGCCTTGATCATAGGGGTTATCCATGTGAGCTTAGAGTATCGGCGGGAGCCGGGGAAGAGCTAGAAGAGAAGGAAAAAGCAAAAGAGAGGAGAACAGGAAGAACAAAATTAATGAAGAAATTCGGAGGTAAAAATCATTGAAAATTGAACACATCAATTACATACCTCTCTCACTTCCTGGTTCTTGCTCAGATGGTTGGGGACGTCCGTCAGCCTCGTGAGAGCACCATAGATCGTCCGGTGCGTTTGGGGACTTCATAGGGAACCTCCTCAGCCATGAGAGCACTTGGAGCTCTCTTCATGGCCATGGGAGCTTGAAAGCTTGAAGAGAAGAAGAGGGGGGGGGTATGAGCTACAAATTTGGAGCCTCTCATCCCTTATTTATAGAGCCATAAGACTCCTATTCATGGTTGGAAAGGGTAGTGAAGAGCTAATAGGAGTGGGACATTGATTAGAAAGCTTTAAGCGCCACTTTGGTAATGGGTTGGAGTTAAGATAACTCCAACCCATGTACAAAGTTACACATGTGTAACCCACCTTTTACTTTGGTAATAATATAGTTAACTTTTAGACTATAGTGAGTTAACTCACCTTTTCTCAAATGCACTTTGGTAGTTAAAAGTGAGTTAACTAACCTTGGGAAAAGAAAAAGTAGCATTTAATGCTTGTGATGTGAGAGGAAGAAGGTGGTTAACTCACTTGAGTTAACTCTATTCCACCTCTAGAGGTGGGTTAGAAAATGGTGGGTTAACTCACTTTTAATCCACCTTTAGCCCAACCCACTAGAGTTAACTTTAAAACACTACCAAAGCATTTTTTGAGTTAACTCTGAGTTAACTCACATCCAAAGGGGCACTAAGAGTCCAAGTGGGAATCAAAATGCCAATTTCGGGTAGCTGTTTGAGCTCTGGCTGCAAATCCAGTCGTCGCGACACATCGATATGTCGCCTTCAAGATGGTGACGCAAGAAGCGTCGCCTTCTTATCAAAAGGGTAGCGACCTACCACCTGTTGCGTTCTGATTTCTTTCAGATTACTGTTGATTGCTTCTCCCATATGCGTGCACACATGCTTTAAAGTTTCTCCATGATTTGGTGCATTTCAATTTGTATCATGCTTTATTGCTTTGATTATTGAAAACCCACAAAAATCAGAAAATGCAGGAAACCCGTAAAAATCAGAAACCCAGAAAATCAAAAAAGACGGTTCACCAGGTAAGTACAGGTAAGTATCTCTAACCCTAATCCCTCCGCATTACTATATGATATCTACGCTATTATATCACCTCAAGGACCGGCTGGTTCCCAGTGTGTTCTGGGATCTGAGTTCCCCTTCACCAAAAACAAGGATGATCTAGGTGCACACTGCTAATCGTTGGATAGGCCGTTAGGTGGTATGACTCGGGGACGATGGATTCTATGGCACGCTGGGGTTGCGAAGTGTCTTGACCCTTGTTCGTATTGTCTAGCAATATTATCCTTGAGTACCTGTTATTTTCTCCCTTTCTTCGCATTCGTTTTACATTTCATTTCTTTTAGCCCAGCATGCATCATCTAGGATTTCGAGCTTCATGCTTCATGATTTGACAAAGCCAGCTTCCCAATGATGTTTCAATGCAGATCTTCATTCCTCAGACAAGAATTTCATTCCATTCCGAATTTGAAAGTTTTCCTCGATCTAGTTGCTCGTCTAGTTCGTGAGTATGGTTCCTATTCAGGATTCCTCTCATCCCCATTCATTATGACAGTCATTCATTTATCCTCTGATCCGCTCATTAGTCGTGAATTGCTCAAAGGCCAGAGTCGAATCGACCCGTCGGGCAGCACCGATCCCCTAATGAATGAAACCTGCACGCTAAAGATAGCCAGGGTACCTCTTGAATCGAGAGGTTGATCATTTCTTTTCCTTTGATCTTTACTCGTCCCAAATTGTTACTATCCTCGCATCCTGTTCCCAGCCATGTTCGAAGATAGCCGGATAATTCTCGCTGCTTATTCGTTCAGAATGTGTGTCTCTTTACCTTGATGCCCGCTTTTCAGCTCATTCCGCTTCATTCTGCTACATCGTCATTTCATGCCATCTTCGCTCTGCTATCGCTCCACTCCCTTGCAAAGTAGGCATCAAGGAGGGGCAATCTGTAGACACCCATTTCTGACCCATAAGTCGAGCCAAATTCCTTGTCACATCATTGATGCCCCACATTGGCTCATCATCGCCAAGCTGGCTTTCTCCGATCATGACATCCTCTTCATTAGTTCATTGACCTGGTGGGTTCTTCCTGGTCAAATTCAATCCTCTTCATCATCATTTCATAGCCCTCTGGTTAAGAGTCCGGCGTTTCAAACCGCACGTCATTCTGATGCCCGCGCAAGGAGATCAGACACTTTGCATGGTCATATGCTGAAAAGTTCCTGAAGGCGATAGCCTCCCTGTCGTTCTCGCATAATCAAAGCGACAACCTTCCTATCGCTATTTGCCTCATAAGGATTTGCTTCAAGTCAGAATCGATCTATTTCATAAGGCGAGACCTCGATACGTCGTGTTCATAAATTGGCCTTTTATTCCCTGGAAAATCGCCAGAAATAACTTGAAAGCCCTCCCTTGTAAGGAAGGCGACGTATCGAGACATCGCCACCTTGGTAGTGACCAGGAGGCCGTCGCGTTCTGGCCCCCATGTAAGGAATCCTTTCCGAGCATGACTTGGACACTTGCCATGCATGGATATTCCCTCTTTGGTCGACCTAAATGCGTCCAAATCCTACCAAAACTCGTGGAGACCTTCCTTAAAGCCTCCTTTCCGAGTTCCAATCGCCCATGCGTGGTCATACCTACCCAATCCCGGAGTCTTGCCTGTTATTCCCTTCACAGCCCTCCCGAGAATAATCACCTATAAGTCTCTTGATACTGCACCTTTTTGACCAAGACCGACGTCTGCTGCTTCGTCTCCTAGAGAGCTCCAACTCCTCAGAAGAGTCCCTTACCTCCAGACGACCAGGAAGTGCCCCCCCAGGGCGATTTCTCCCTACTTACACTTTCTCTCTTCCTTTCTCTTTTAATTTTCTCTTTATTCATGCATGCATAGGATCTGTTCTTTCGTAGTCTTACATTAGAGCACACCACACACACCGAACTTAATCACCCATAGGGTTAAAAACCCATCCCACATGAGTTCCCTCCAAAATAGTACATGTTTCTTCATATTTTTGGAATAGATTCATATACACAAGTTTGTTAATGGTTTTATGTTGTTTGCATGACTTTGGCAGGTGTTTGAAGACAAGGAAGTGTGAGGCTCTTGCCCCTCGGCCGACTGAGGAGCAGGATGAAAAAACCCACAATCTCCATCCACTGAAGAAGAAGGCGACGATCCCTCTGCCGCGATCAAGAAGGCGCCAAGCTTTACGTCGCGTTCAGGTAAAAGGGTAGCGACCGCCACCTTGTCACGTTCTCAGGAGTAGGTACGTTCTTCTTCTTCTCTTCCTTTTCCAAGGTGGTCAGCCGCGTCTCCGAACATCTCATCCTTCAGGCGACTGCTTTGGTGGTGATCACGGTCAGTTTTCCTCATCTTTTCACACATGTTTTTTTTGGGAGCAAATCCTGTGATTACAATGGCCAGGCATTTCCATCTCTTCAACAACTATAGATATGTCCATCGACTCCCTGACGTCCAATTCAGCCAGTTTAAGCAGGCCATAGATGCACTTGGTTCAGTCGACGCCCACACTGAAGCTATCCAAGTAGACTTTGCTACCCTTCAGGTGCCAGAGGAAATCTTGCTTCCACCTATTCACTCTCTGGTCATGGACTCTTCTGTTGGGTCTATCATCTTTGAACATTTTGCCAGAGTAATGGGCAGAATCAAGGTACAGAAGGGCTTCCAAGTGGCATTTCATAGATTTCTCTTCAGAGAATACCACCAAGGCCATGTCAGTGCTGAGGTTCTAGCTCCCATCCTGTCAGAATGTGAGAGGTTGACACCTTTAGACTGGGCCAGATTTTACCCTCTCTCTGCTCAGCAGCTGTCAGTGCTTAATGAATGTCAAGCCAGGGAAGGTCACCCTCCAGTATCAGAAGCTACATTTTTAGACATGAATTCGATTCACCTAGTCCAAGATCCCTTCCAGATTTGGGTTGAGCATTATAATGTCTATGTAGCCCTTTGTCAAGAGCTGCAGGCCAAGCAGAACTTCTATCCCATTTCAGTTGATCAATTTCTTGCTCAAGCTAGTTTTGGCTCAATATCCTTCAAAAGAATCTCCCTTGACAGAGAAGCCTATGCCAATTTCCTTGATGAGCAGTTGGCTCTCCATTTGAAAAGAATGGCTCCCTCCATGGGACCCAAGTACACTCTTGCCCCTGGTGTATTTTGTCAAGTTTTTGAAAAGCAGGAAGAACAAGCATGGAAATCATTTCTCATTTTGCCTCCCTCCTCTCTCCTGCCTTTTATCTCCCTGTACCTTCCCAGAATGAATGAATACACATAGTATTTCCTGTCTCATTTAGTTGTTTTCTCTTCTTCTCTGTCTTTTCCATGCATTTTTTTTGCTAATGACAAAAAGGGGAGAATTATTGCAGCTCTGAAATACATATGGAGATCTATTTATCTGTGCTATTTGCTAAAGTTTGTTAATTTGTTAAAGTTTTGTTATCACCAAAAAGGGGGAGATTGATGAATAGTCTATCCCATGTAATTAAAAGTAATTACATTTCTATTTTGGTGATTAACAAAACCATATTATTATGATAATTATCAACCCTTAATTAAAGGTCACTAACCTATTTTCTACAAGTCTTAAGCATAGGAATTAATACCAAAGGAAAATAAGCCAAAACAGGTAAGCATTTTTACATTGTATCTACAACATCATATTTGTCTAAGTACACATCGGTTTCTTTTATAGATCATATCGATTACAGTAGAACTGTAACGATTTCTTCATAACCGTTTCATAAGTACCTTAACGATTTCTTCATAGATTGAAACTTCTTCTGAACTCAAAAGAAATCGTTCCTTTAACGACTTCTTAGAGAGAGCGTAACGATTTGCTTGCAACGATTCCTTTAGTCATCATAACAACTTGCTCTCATAATGATTCTTTAGTCATCGTAACGATTTGCTTTCGTAACGATTTCTTTAGTCATCGTAACGACTTGCTTTCCTAACGATTCCTTTAGTCATCGTAATGACTTGCTCTCGTAACGATTCCTTTAGTCATCGTAATGACTTGCTTTCGTAATGATTCCTTTAGTCATCGTAATGACTTGCTCTCGTAACGATTCCTTTAGTCATCGTAACGACTTGCTCTCTTAACGATTCCTTTAGTCATCGTAACGACTTGCTCTCGTAATGATTCCTTTAGTCATCGTAGCGACTTGCTTTCGTAAGATTCCTTTAGTCATCGTAACGACTTGCTTTCGTAACGATTCCTTTAGTCATCGTAACGACTTGCTTTCGTAACAATTCCTTTAGTCATCGTAACGACTTACTTTCGTAACGATTTCTTTAGTCATCGTAACGACTTGCGTTCGTAACGATTCCTTTAGTTCTCAGAACGATTTGCTTATCGTAACGATTGCTTCAGATATTATAACGATTTGCTTTGCGCATCGACTTCTTAAGTAATCATAATAATTTCCTCAATGATCACAACGATTCTTTCATATCTCACAATGATTTGCTGTTTGGTTACATAACGATTACATAAGTCATAAATGCATCAATTTCATATCAATCAACTTG
>CM024761.1:53368004-53430100 GCA_014218235.1 Colocasia esculenta | reverse complement strand
CCTCTGTCCATGGATTCCAACATGGTCGACGAGTTGTTGTACCCTAACACCCTATGATACCCTTTAGGGATCAGTAAGATCCAAACGTCCTTAGTTTGCTCTCTCTCTTATCATTGAATCACGCTGGACCTCTGGACCTATGCATAACATGGCCAGTGGAAGGGTAGTGAATTCCACTCGACTTCCAACACCAAATGCGCGTGTTTGTGCAACTGTTACTATCGCCAGTTTAATCGTCGTTTCAAGTGCAATGACCTGTAATGCTCATCTATACACTACTCGCTCATCTATTCATGTTCTCTATATACTCGTCTAATCATCTAGTACCCTCATCTATTCTTGGTACTCTATTGGCTATCTATTGATTGTCTAAGATAATAAAAATACCAATGGCTGGCAATATAGGGCCCGATCTGGTCCAAGGGAGAGCGCCCGAAAAGTGCATTTGCCCTGGGAATTAAATGATTAGGATGTCGACATTAAATCCAAGTGCCATACTATTAAGATTAATCTATGACAATCAAAACAAAATGCTATATTCTCTCTCGTTATCTTTCAATAACATAGTGCTATATTCTCTCGTTGTCTATTGACATAAGTGCTATACTCTCTCTCGCTATCTAACGGATACCAAAGTGCAATGCTATCTCGATTGACGAAAGTAATCAAAGTGCTATACTATTTCGATTGATGAAAATCAATCAAAGTGTAATTTACTCTATATATGGCCAACTACTCTCTCACTCTCCTTGCTATACATGTTACTTGCTATTGCTTGACAATGACGTTACTTGCTATCGTGAGTTTCGCTTTCTATCGTGACTTGATCATATTCATTGTGCTATATTTGATTCACGTGCTATTTTAACCAGGTTACTTATGCTATAATTTCTCGACTTTACATGATTCGCTCTATCATTAATTACACTACCCTTTAAAGTATTAATTATTTAAAGCGTGCTTGACTCATGAATTTAAGTCCTACTGAGCATTATCGCTCACCCTTCATTATTTATTATTGTGTCTCAGTAAGTAGGACGATGACAGTACAAACACTAATGGGACAACACCAGAGTGATGAGCGGCCTCGAGTCAATTGTTGAAGTTTTCCTAGTACCATGGAGTCTAGTAGCTACTGCTTAGATTTCTTTTCCAATGTACTGTTGTCATTGAGCCATATGCGTTGGCTCTAATTAGTGGTTGTAATAGTATTAGTGAAATTTCAATGAAATGAAGAGTTTATTCCATATTTGTTTGTCACGTCCTGAGAATTACACAGCATATTTTAATGCGGAAATATTCAGAAATGATTCGAGACGATAACCCGAGACGTGAACAGTCGGCAAATAAGCCTCTAGCTAGCACACACTAAATGTATAACAACATACATCATTGTAATAGGGCCCAAATGTTGAACTCAATATAAATTGTATTCAAATCTCACTTATTGTATGGAACTATTACAGGACTAAGACTCAATAAAGGACATTACACTTTTTATTCCTCACTTCCTACTACATGAATCTAACACTCAGGCAATTACTATAACTAGACTCATAGTTGGAACGCTCTTCACCTCGGATGCATTCCCATCCTCGACTTGCTCTTCCTCTTGAACTTCATAGTCACCTAGATTGGGTAAAAGTAGGGATGAGCAAACTAGCCCAGTAGGATTTATATCTCAATGCGGGCAATGATATAAGTGATTAACATTTAGAACTAGGTAAGCACGATGAATGTCATGATATGCATGTGCGAATAAAACTCATTAAACATGATACATAACACTAGATAGAGTGATCGTGATAGAACAAGATCTAGAAGGATATAACAAGATAGAACTAGCCATAGATCACTTTGTACAAGCACGCAAGATTTCACTTGATGTCAAGAACGCAATATCACTAATTGGATTAATGCAGGATGGCCATATCACGCAGCAAGCAAGCACGCACGAGCACGATCATGTAACACTAATCAGGCACGTAGACACTAATGTACACCAAGAAAAGATCCTCAAGAATGTACACCAGGACACATGTATGTGGTTATTGTATCTATCATTCAACAGCAGAAAGACTCCCAGCGCAGATGCAATGCCAGTAATCATTATACCCCATGGTTAACAGTATATTTGGACTCTCCGTCATTGGGGCTAGACTGGAGCCCTTGGACACTCGCCGTGCCCAGTCAACATCTCATGTAAATTTTAAATGTAGATACCCACAGTCATTAATAATGGCCATGAGAGTTTCAATAAGTAAGCATGTGTAATGTCATGTTCATGATGATGATGGGAACAAGTAATAAGTAATTGAACATGATTTCATGATAACAATGGTCAAGAGATAAATTGGCAGCATAACGATACGATTTATACTTTAGTTCAATCTTTACATTAATGGCTTTAATCTAGATTGTAAATCACACTCACGAGACAAGATGAGAGAGGAAGTGCACGCTATCTTCAGGAACTTCAATGGTACAACAACCACGTCGGCCATGTGGAATCCATGGTCAGAGGAGATTTACGGAGGCCTTGGAGAAAATGTCACTTGTCTACTGATTCGGATGACCGGTAGAGAGCTTCCAATTCCCAAGAAAGGGCTGCCTAGAAGTGCAAGTGTGTAGTGATGTACGCGTGTCTCAATCTCAAACCATCGGTTTCAAACTCGCGGGAAGCACTTAACATGATGGCACGAATTGAAAAATGCATTTAACTACACATGGGTTTGCAAGATTTTAAGACAATAATTATCATTTAAAACATGGTAGAATAATGGAAAGATTAATCACGAGTTGCATGAATGGATCATATCATTTAAGGAGCAATTAGAATAACATTCATGTAATAAAACTTTTAAATGGGTTAATCATTTTTAGACCATTAAATAAACCATCATGCATGATGATCAGACCTAAGACAGTTAATTACACGCTAAATATCTATTTAAACATACCTCAGGTATAGCATAAGTTTTGTGTAAAAGAAATAGGTGGGGTTTCATGAAAAATCCTGAGGTCGCTACGGACCTTGTAAGATCGCTACGGGGTCAGATCAGAACGCAACAGTGCCTTGTAAGGATCGCGACAGGCTTGTCGATCAGGCAGCAGTTCGCGACGGGTTCATATGAAGAAGGCGACAAGGGTATGTGCAGAATGCGACAAGGCAGTCAGAACAAGCAGAGAGATAGCGACGGGGTGCTCGTCGCTTTAGAATGCGACGGTTTGCTGTCGCGACAAGACCTCAGAACGCAGCCTATCGGGCCGTCACGTTCACAGGTCTACGCCTGAATCCGACAGAGAAAGGACAATGCTCTGGATTGCGACCAGACTTTCCCTATTTTGACACAGGGTTGTTCTAAATTCAGAACAAATTGTACAGTGCATGAAAATCACGAAACTAGTTTTAAACCACCTAGAAATGCAAGGGTACTTCGAGTAATCGAATTAGGAAACAGGATGGTTTCGATAGGCTTTAATCAGTCAACACAAATGTAAACCAAGTGCAACCTGAAAATGTAGTATCATGCAGTGACCCTCTTACCATGCTTATAACTCTCTAACTATTGACATTAAGACAAATGTTCAACACAGACATGACGAATAGAAGAAACCTTTCATGTTTTGGGTTTGCTCTAATTCGGTCTCAAAACGCATGCAACATATAAAGAACGGAAAAACCCTGACAGTGCGCGACTTGGGGAAACACTTATAACTCAAAATCTATATATTGGAATTCAATGAAACTAGTGGGAAATGAAATTTAACTTGATGCTCTAAACATTGGTATAGGATATATTAAGTTTTGGCCCGAGAAAACCTACCTTCTAGGTTGAAGAAGTCCCATTTTTCCAAAACACCCGTGTTCAGACCACTTGGAGGAAAACGCTTAATACTCCGTGTATACTACATGGAATTTGGGCATTCCACTTGGGTTAGAACGTAGACTCGACCCTATTTCCAGGGGTATAGGCCTTGCAAGATTTGGTTATGGTTGGACTCACTTTGGTCGACTTCAAGTGGACAGTTTGTGCAGGTCGCAGAAGACGAACGGGGGAAGAAGATGTCCTTCTTGTGGTCGATTCACAGCTCCCCAGCCACCAAGAGCTCCTCCACACAACCCCAGCAAGTTGTAAACTCGTCCCTAGGGTTTGGGTGAAGAGTATTTAAGCAACCAAGGTATTTAGGAGTCCTATTGTAACTAGGAAAGAAGGGTTGCGGGATTGGCTTGTGTCTTTCCATAATTTGAAGATCTCTCCCTCCATTAGAGAGTCTTGGCCATCAAGCAACCTCCATGGGTGGGTAGGCATGAATTTGGGTTACCCAAATGTGCATGATTGCATCCCAATTCAACTCTAATTGCCTCTTTCAAATTTCAGCTTATTTAAGCTACAAATTTCCATGCACTTTCTTGCTACATTTGATTTTTGGGTCATATGTGGTCCATTGGCCCAATTATGATAATGGGCCATCAATATATAATGTTGGAAGTCTCCCCAATATTTTTATTTAATTTATAGTTGCATCGTATTTTCGTGTTAACCGCTTTCCGACTTGTTCCTAATTTGGATAATTGGTCACAATAACTCTTAAACCTAGCCCAAATGATTTTTTATTGACCCAAATTTCTTGATGGGTCATTAGAGGATATTATTTGAAGTCCGTATATGATTTTTATTTAATTTTCTGACTCATCCAAATACGCGTGATAATGATTTTTCGACTTATTCATGAATTACGATAATAAGTCGCGAAACACTTTAAACTTGGCTAATCTGATTTTTCTTGGCACAAATTTCTTTGTGGGACATTTTGGAATAATGTGTGGGGTTGATTTATAATTTTTACAGATTTTTCCTATGTGGTTTAGCACATACGATAATGATTCGTATGTTTTAAATACTTTGATATTATGGAAATTATTTATTTCCATTTATTTGTTTTTTTATATAGTTAAAATTTCCAGGGTGCTACACCCTCCCCCACTTAAGATAATTTGGTCCCTAAATTCATGTATAGAAAGTTATTGTACCAGTGAGGTGTACTTACTTGTGAATAGCTCCGGGTATCTTTTGCGCATTGCTTCCTCGGTTTCCCACGTGTCGTCTTCATCCATGCGTTGATTCCATCTAACCCTTACCAGTGGGATGATCTTGTTCCTTAATTGGCGCAGTTCCTAGTCCACGATCTTAATTGGCTTCTCTTGATATGTTCCGTCTTTATTGAATTCCAAGAGCTCATATTCTATGACATGCCACGGATCCCGTACGTACTTTTTCAACATGGATATGTGGAACACATTGTGTATTCCATCCATTTGTGGTGGTAAAGCGAGACGATATGCCACCTTACCGATTCATTCGAGGATTTCGAAAGGCCCGACAAACCTTGGTGACAACTTGCCTTTAATGCCAAAACGCCTGATCCCACGTCCTGGAGACACTTTTAAGAATACATGTTCCCCAACCTGAAACTCAAGGTCTCTTCTTCTATTATCTGCATATGCCTTTTGTCTTTGCTGCGTCAGTGCCATTCTTTCTTTAATAAGCTTTACCTTCTCTGTGGTTTCTGTAACGTCGCGTATTTTTCGGAACTTTGTGGATCCTCTGTTTAGCGTGTGGGATGGTCAAGTTGTGACCAGAGCGACTTGTGTTGTGTGTTTCTTCTTGTTGGATCCTTACCAGGGTTGGTTATGGATCTATGTTGGTGTTCAGTGTGCTGGACATCAACAGTGGGTTGGCGTCCAGGTGTGTGACGTCGACTGTGTGTTGGCGGCAATGGTGTTGCCGTTAACATGGTTTTAGCGTCCATCGATGTGGACGTCTAGCGTGATGAACTTGGCGGCCAAAGATGTGGATGCCTAGATGGGGCGGTTTGGTTAGCGACGCAGAGGTTGACGTTAACCTGACGCACCTGTGTTTTTAGGGCTGATCCGATCCCTGTTCTTTCCCCACTCTCTCCTCTCCACTTCGCCTACCTTCACCCTTGAGCTTCTTCATGAGTTCCGATGGTTGGCGGGAGCACGTGGGAAGGCTGTGGTGCGCGTGGTAGCAGAAAATCAGGCGGGGAATGTCAAATTGGAGTGCAGTGTTCGTGGGGCGTTCCTCGGGTTTCAGCGTGATTCAAGGTTCTTCGGAAGTTCAATCGCGTTTCTGAGGTAGGGACTGGACCCGTTGATTTTCCCTGGTTGATTTGTTATGCTTTCTTTGCATAAATCGGATGTTAATTGAGTTGTTGGGAAAATGGTCCTTCATGCTGGAAATCGGGTGGTTTGATTGATCCAAGTGTTGGATCTTGTTTCTCTGATTTAATTATAGTATGTAGATGTATGGGGAAATGTCTCCCCTTGTGTTCTTACCGGTTGTGGGGCTAAGTTGCCTGTATGACTGGCTTTGGGCCGGTCTGTGTGTTTTGTATACTTGGGAGCTGAAGATCTTGGCATCAATATCGATTAACGTCGAGTTCTTTATTTGGATATTAACGGCCAGATGGCTAGCCGTTAATATCGAGTTTATTTAGTGTTGACGGCAGGGGATAATGCCGTTTATATAAGGTGGACGGCAATCGATGTTGCCGCCAACTTGTGCATGTATCAATGTAGCGTATTTTACGTAGTTTTTTTGGTTATGAATATCATGTGGTTGCTTGTGCATGGCATTGACAGGTGAGAGCCATTGCACGTGTTACGCTCATGGGGCGCATAGCTCTTGATGTAGGGCATCTCTTATGTGGTTAATACGTGATGTACGTAATCGGTTTGGTGTTTACGTAGTATGTGTGGTGTGTTGGCACCCGTGGCACTCTTGGAGTGCGTTGTCCATGTGTTGGACGTGTGGTTTATGTGAACGTCGTATGGTACACCAACCAGGGTGTGTCGTACACGTGAGGTCTACGTGGTTTGGATGCCATGCGTATGGTTTGCGTGTGCATGGCATATCGTAAGTTATTGTGTTTATTATATCTTAATTATTATGATTGGTCTGCAGTTTTGTGGCGATGAGGTTCACATGGGAACCTAGCCTTGATACTTTAAGATCTTTTGCAAGTCATCCTAAATGGAGAAATAATAAAGTATGAGTGTTAATGTATTTTGCCTAGTACGGCAGTAAAGTCACTATGTGACCAATGTCAGGTCGTGACATTATTTTTAATATGGTTTATATATGTATTTGTGTAGACTAGCTTGTAGGTCGCGAGTGACCAGGACAAGCTATTCCTCACATGTGTATCGTGTTTGTGATAAACGTATAAGTGTTGTGGTTTGTGCGAGCCGAGTGTGGTGGTCCGTCGCCTATTCCGGAATGCCTCTCTAGTCGGGTACCCCAGGTTCTTTGTGAGCCAGGCACGTGTGTTTGTTGTGCTCGGGGTTTGTCCCAGTACAGTGTGGTACCGTCGAGGTCTGTGTCGTCTTCCTGGACACTCTCACTCCTGTGCTTGAGTTGTACGTCCGGCTGAGGGAAAGACGACAGTAGGGCAGCGGCTTGTGTTTGTGGGTGTGTAGTCGCTTGCAGCGCGCTCGTAGTTGGGGGTGCAGACACCAGTAGTCGACACTGGTCCCCAGCTAGTCCTGTTTTCCAGTGCCTCACTTTAGGGTGCTCCGGCCAGAGACCCTAGAGGTGCAGGCATGGGCCTGCAGCTGTGTGTCTGCAGGTGTGGTGTTGGTTGGTCTCCACAGTTGTTTGACTTGTTCTTGTGGAACGGCAGTTGGACCTTTCGTCCATGACTGCGAGGCTGAGAGGTTGTTCTTGTGTTGTGTTGTCCGAGTTGGATACTGGCCTGATCAGCCAGTAGTCCGTTCCCGTGTGGTGGCATCGTTCTTTCTGACTTGTGCTTTGCCACTGGCTGTAGTTCGTGAGCTTGTGACTCGTGGTCGAGGTTTGACCAGTTCGAGGTGTGCCCTGGTGTTGGCACAATTGTGACTGAGTTGTGGTTGGGTGACTTGTCGATTGAGGTTTTACTTATAATATTGTGCCTAAATAAAGATATAATATAATTGTGGTTCAGTGTGGTGTTTATCACCTACTTGTACCCTTGTTCGGGTGTTTGTGTTGTGGTGCCTCAGAGTAGCAGGTACTTGTACCCTTCGTGGGTTACTGTGTGGTTTTGTGATGGTACATTGTGTACCAACCTTTTCAGGCTCTCGTGTGTTGTGGTAGTTTTGTGGTTTGACCTGCCACTTGTCGTATCTTATCCTTTTAAGTAGATCTTTGTTTATAATTTAATGTGAATTAGTTGTAATTGCCAATTATGTTACCTTGTGGGTGATTTGCCGATGAGGCTTGTGGCCTAGGCATGTTGTGCTTTAGTAGAGCTGTGCTCCGTGGAGGCCGTGTGAGACCTTCCACTTGTTGAGTTTTACCCTTTTTGGGTATGGTTCCGATTATGGTTTTAGTGTGTGAAGGACTAGCTAGCTATAGCCAGTCCTACCACTTATGTGTGGCTCTCGTCGTAGTGTGGTTTGGGGTTTAATGGACTAGCACTTGGTTGGCTGTCCTAGTACCCATGTGATTGGGGTTTGCCTGTGAAGCTTGTAGCCTGGGCAATGATTTGCTTGTGTGGCATATAGCTTAGGACCCCAGTTGTTGTAGCAGTGTGCCAGTGAGACTGTGGTTTAGGCATTTTAGTAGTTGGGCTGACTAATGATATTATATTAGTCATGTAGTCCCACTCTCCTTCCGAGGACTTTATGTTTATTATCATGATTATGTTTAATTGTTATTTATTGTTATGATATGAGCATGAAATGGTTTGGCTATTGGTGTTGCCAGTGAGACCCTCCGGGGTTGAGGTCTCTTCTGATTGGTTGTTGAGGTTTTTGGGTGGTCCCTGCTGAGCCAGTGACTTATTGAGGATCACTCCCCTACAGTTCTTTTCAGGGCTTGCCGAGTGTTTGGCTTGCAGCGGCGTTGTGTCAGACTTGCACCACCAGCAGTTGTGTAGTAGTTAGTGTTGTGTGAGCTTGTGCTCCCTCGGGGTATGCCCCAGGTAGTTGTACTTTTAATTGGACATGTATTAATGTAATGGGACAGTTGTAAATTGTTATATGTAGGTATGAGCACTTGTACTTTCTTGTGTCTTATACTGTTGTGGTTTGTCTTTTATATTCTACTGGACAGTTGTGTGAGCTATCCCTTGTGAGACTTCGGTCCGTTCGCGGGAGACGGATCTGGATATGGAGCCTTAATGGGCATAAATACCCCGGTCCGTCACAGTTGGTATCAGAGCAATGTCCAGTTAGAATATGAAAAGACATTGAAGTTACAATGTCCCAATACATGGATTAATGTCCACTGCTGGTAGTAAGTCTGCGGTTTTGTGTGATATAAAGTAGTTTTTACGTGAGCTTTTGGCATGTAAACCGTGTGTTTCTGTTTGTTAAATTGGCAGTTGTGAGCAGTTGTTGTGCCACAACGTGAATAGTGGTATAAATTGTGTGGTAGCATCCTGGCACTAGTGCAGTTAAAGCAGTTAAATTACAAGTATTTAAAAGTTTTCAGTTGCAGAGATTAGAGGAGAAATGTAAAGTAGTGCTCTGAGAGGGATATACCTGTTGTATGTTAATAAAGTACAGAGTTAGCAGAGATAAGTATAGAGTATTTCAGTGATAGATCAGTTTGGTTGTTAATGATTCCCAGTTAACGGAATTGAAGAGATTAACAAATTTGGATATGGAATTCAGTAAGTAAGTCATAATGAGATAGAAAGCTGGCAGAGGCAGGCGTATGGTAACAAGGCGATAAGGAACAGCCAGTGTGTGTGTGATAAATTGTAATTGAGAATCTCAGCAAAGGTATTGTGGCATTAGAGATCTGAGTTAAATGATATTAAGAAATAATGAGGATAAGAATGTGATTAGTGTTATGAAGAGTTTGATATGATTAAGTAAGGCAGATCAGCTTTAAAAGAAATATTAGTACATAAAAGAGCAGTGATTTATGGCAGATGGATTTAATATGCTTGAGATCAGAAATTTGAGAAAAGTGTTGTCATGAATATTGATGGTAACAGAAAGTGTGATATGAAGATTCGTATAAATAAGTATAGAAGTGATTAATTGAATAAAGAAAGAGAGAAAAGAAGGATTAATGTGCAATAAGAATTTATGAAAATTACACAAGAAAAATATTTAGTTGATGATTGACAGTTTAGATAAAGAAAAGATATGAATTACAGAAAGGAAAAATTTAGCAAATGATAAAGTGAATAAGATCAGATGAGTCAGAAAATGTCAGATAGAGTTTGCATATTGGTAGAAAGAATTGATTCAATTGATGCAGAAATGAATTATTATTAAGATATTCCAGAGTTTCATGCCGGAGCAGGAACAAATTAATTAAAGAGTATTTGGAAAGGTTATGAAACAAAATTATGAGATTAGCCAGAGAGTGTCAGTAGAGCAAGAAAAGTATATGAAGAGTACAACATGTTTTTAGCGCTTTAGCAAGTCAGAAATTGCAGTAATACCTTCAGCTCGGATTAATTGAATAAAATGATTTGAGAAGCAGTTAAGTTAGAAATGAATTCCGTTGAAGCCAGAAGAAAGCAATTGAAAGCAATACTGTGAGCAGAAATTATGGAATATTTTGCAAAAGTGTTCAGTGTGATCAGAGTAGCGCAGCGGAAGCGGAAGCAAAGAAAGATTTAATATTCATAGATTATTTAAGGATTGCTTGAATAAAGAGAAAGTGTAAAGTTTTGCGCAGCGGAATAAAGGAACAGAGTTTATTATGGTTTTCAATCAGAGATTGACTTAAGGCGGTATGAGCAGAATAATATGAAAGGACAGAAAATTCAAAGATGGTGATTGGTTTTCTTTGAAGAGGTGTCAGTTGTGAATGTAAATGCAGATGAGGCAGGATAACAGCAAATAGTGATAAATGGAAAAAGAAAATGGTGGCATGAAAAGATATTACAGTGTAAGATATTTGAGAAAGATAAAGCGGCCTTAAAAGAAATGTTGCAAACACAGTCGAAAAATTGTGGAAGCAGGTTCAGTCCAAGGAGATAAAGCGCCATTGGCAAGGTAGAATCGTCTACAATTAAAAAGTAAGGAAGGCAATGAAATCGACAGAATGAAGTAATTGTGAAATGAATTGAAAGAAAAGAAAGGAGCAAAGCAAGGATGGAAATGGACAGATGATTTGAAAGGCAGATGCAATAGAAGAGTATCCAACTTGTTATGTGTACGATTTTATTTCTTTTTAGGTGATAATCCGGTTTGTTGTGATTTATTTTACATGTCGAGGACGACATTTCATTTTAGGTGATAATAATGTAACGTCGCACATTTTTCGGATCTTTGTGGATCCACTGTTTACCGTGTGGGATGGTCAAGTTGTGACCAGTGTGACTTGTGTTGTGTGTTTCTTGTTGGATCCTTACCAGGGTTGGTTATGGATCTATGTTGGTGTTCAGTGTGCTGGACATCAACAATGGGTTGGCGTTCAGGTGTGTGACGTCGACTGTGTGTTGGCGGCAATGGTGTTGCCGTTAACATGGTTTTAGCGTCCATCGATGTGGACGTCTAGCGTGATGAACTTGGCGGCCAAAGATGTGGACGCCTAGATGGGGCGGTTTGTTTAGCGGCGCAGAGGTTGACGTTAACCTGACGCACCTGTGTTTTTAGGGCTGACCCGAGCCCTGCTCTTTCCCCACTCTCTCCTCTCCACTTCGCCCACCTTCACCCTTGAGATTCTTCACGAGTTCCGATGGTTGGCGGGAGCACGTGGGAAGGCTGTGGTGCGCGTGGTAGCAGCAGATCAGGCGGGGAATGTCAAATTGGAGCGCGGTGTTCGTGGGGCGTTCCTCGGGTTTCGGCGTGATTCAAGGTTCTTCGGAAGTTCAATCGCGTTTCTGAGGTAGGGACTGGACCCGTTGATTTTCCTTGGTTGATTTTTTATGCTTTCTTTGCATATATCGGATGTTAATTGAGTTGTTGGGAAAATGGTCCTTCATGCTGGAAATCGGGTTGTTTGATTGATCCAAGTGTTGGATCTTGTTTCTCTGATTTAATTATAGTATGTAGATGTATGGGGAAATGTCTCCCCTTGTGTTCTTACGGTTGTGGGGCTAAGTTGCCTGTATGACTGGCTTTGGGCTGGTCTGTGTGTTTTGTATACTTGGGAGCTGAAGATCTTGGCGTCAATATCGATTGACGTCGAGTTCTTTATTTGGATATTAACGTCCAGATGGCTAGCCGTTAATATCGAGTTTATTTAGTGTTGACGGCAGGGGATTATGCCGTTTATATAAGGTGGACGGCAATTGATGTTGCCGCCAACTTGTGCATGTATCAATATAGCGTGTTTTATGTAGTTTTTGTGGTTATGAATATCATGTGGTTGCTTGTGCATGGCAATGACAGGTGAGAGCCATTGCACGTGTTACGCTCATGGGGCACATAGCTCTTGAAGTAGGGCATCTTTTATGTGGTTAATACGTGATGTACGCAATCAGTTTGGTGTTTACGTAGTATGTGTGGTGTGTTGGCACCGTGGCACTCTTGGAGTGCGTTGTCCATGTGTTGGACGTGTGGTTTACGTGAACGTCGTATGGTACACCAACCAGGGTGTGTCGTACACGTGAGGTCTATGTGGTTTGGATGCCATGCGTATGGTTTGCGTGTGCATGGCATATCGCACATTATTGTGTTTATTATATCTTAATTATTATGATTGGTCTGCAGTTTTGTGGCGATGAGGTTCACATGGGAACCTAGCCTTGATACTTTAAGATCTTTTGCAAGTCATCCTAAGTGGATAAATAATAAAGTATGAGTGTTAATGTATTTTGCCTAGTATGGCTGTAAAGGTCACTATGTGACCAATGTCAGGTCGTGACATTATTTTTAATATGGTTTATATATGTATTTGTGTAGACTAGCTTGCAGGTCGCGAGTGACCAGGACAAGCTATTCCTCACACGTGTATCGTGGTTTGTGATAAACGTATAAGTGTTGTGGTTTGTGCTAGCCGAGTGTGGTGGTCCGGCGCCTATTCCGGAATGCCTCTCTAGTCGGGTACCCCAGGTTCTTTGTGAGCCAGGCACGTGTGTTTGTTGTGCTCGGGGTTTGTCCCGGTACAGTGTGGTACCGTCGAGGTCTGTGTCGTCTTCCTGGACACCTTCACTCCTGTGCTTGAGTTGTACGTCCGGCTGAGGGAAAGACGACAGTAGGGCAGCGGCTTGTGTTTGTGGGTGTGTCGTCGCTTGTAGCGCGCTCGTAGTTGGGGGTGCGGACACCAGTAGTCGACACTGGTCCCCAGCTAGTCCTGTTTTCCAGTGCCTCACTTTAGGGTGCTCCGGCCAGAGACCCTAGAGGTGCCAGGCATGGGCCTGCAGCTGTGTGTCTGCAGGTGTGGTGTTAGTTGGTCTCCACAGTTGTTTGAATAGTTCTTGTGGAGCGGCGGTTGGACCTTTCGTCCGTGACTGCGAGGCTGAGAGGTTGTTCTTGTGTTTTGTTGTCCGGGTTAGATACTGGCCTGATCAGCCAGTAGTCCGTTCCCGTGTGGTGGCGTCGTTCTTTCTGACTCGTGCTTTGCCACTGGCTGTAGTTCGTGAGTTTGTGACTCGTGGTCGAGGTTTGACCAGTTCGAGGTGTGCCCTGGTGTTGGCACAATTGTGACTGAGTTGTGGTTTGTGTGACTTGCCGGTTGAGGTTTTACTTATAATATTGTGCCTAAATAAAGATATAATATAATTGTGGTTCAGTGTGGTGTTTATCACCTACTTGTACCCTTGTTCGGGTGTTTGTGTTGTGGTGCCTCAGAGTAGCAGGTACTTGTACCCTTCGTGGGTTACTGTGTGGTTTTGTGATGGTACATTGTGTACCAACCTTTTCAGGCTCTCGTGTGTTGTGGTAGTTTTGTGGTTTGACCTGCCACTTGTCGTATCCTATCCGTTTTAAGTAGATCTTTGTTTATAATTTAATGTGAATTAGTTGTAATTGCCTATTATGTTACCTTGTGGGTGATTTGCCGATGAGGCTTGTGGCCTAGGCATGTTGTGCTTTAGTAGAGCTGTGCTCCGTGGAGGCCGTGTGAGACCTTCCACTTGTTGAGTTTTACCCTTTTTGGGTATTGTTCAGATTATGGTTATAGTGTGTGAAGGACTAGCTAGCTATAGCCAATCCTACCACTTATGTGTGGCTCTCGTCGTAGTGTGGTTTGGGGTTTAATGGACTAGCACTTGGTTGGATGTCCTAGTACCCATGTGATTGGGGTTCGCCTGTGAAGCTTGTAGCCTGGGCAATGATTTGCTTGTGTGGCATATTGCTTAGGCAACCAGTTGTTGTAGCAGTGTGCCAGTGAGACTGTGGTTTAGGCACTTTAGTAGTTGGGCTGACTAATGATTTATATTAGTCATGTAGTCCCACTCTCATTCCGAGGACTTTATGTTTATTATCATGATTATGTTTAATTGTTATTTATTGTTATGATGTGAGCATGAAATGGTTTGGCTATTGGTGTTGCCAGTGAGACCCTCCGGGGTTAAGGTCTCTTCTGATTGGTTGTTGAGGTTTTTGGGTGGTCCCTGCTGAGCCAGTGACTTATTGAGGCTCACTCCCCTACAGTTCTTTTCAGGGCTTGCCGAGTGTTTGGCTTGCAGCGGCGTTGTGTCAGACTTGTACCACCAGCAGTTGTGTAGTAGTTAGTGTTGTGTGAGCTTGTGGTCCCTTGGGGTATGCCCCAGGTAGTTGTACTTTTAATTGGACATGTATTAATGTAATGGGACAGTTGTAAATTGTTATATGTAGGTATGAGCACTTGTACTTTCTTGTGTCTTATATTGTTGTGGTTTGTCTTTTATATTCTTACTGGACAGTTGTGTGAGCTATCCCTTGTGAGACTTCGGTCCGTTCGCGGGAGGCGGATCTGGATATGGAGCCGTAATGGGCATAAATACCCCGGTCCGTCATAGTTGGTATCAGAGCAATGTCCAGTTATAATATGAAAAGACATTGAAGTTACAATGTCCCAATACATGGATTAATGTCCACTGCTGGTAGTAAGTCTGCGGTTTTGTGTGATATAAAGTAGTTTTTACGTGAGCTTTTGGCACGTAAACCGTGTGTTTCTGTTTGTTAAATTGGCAGTTGTGAGTAGTTGTTGTGCCACAACGTGAATAGTGGTATAAATTGTGTGGTAGCATCCTGGCACTAGTGTAGTTAAAGCAATTAAATTATAAGTATTTAAAAGTTTTCAGTTGCAGTGATTAGAGGAGAAATGTAAAGTAGTGCTCTGAGAGGGATATACCTGTTGTATGTTATAAAGTACAGAGTTAGCAGAGACAAGTATAGAGTATTTCTGTGATAGATCAGTTGGTTGTTAAAGATTCCCAGTTAAAGGAATTGAAGTGATTAACAAATTTGGATATGGAATTCAGTAAGTAAGTCATAATGAGATAGAAAGCTGGCAGAGGCAGGCGTATGGTAACAAGGCGATAAGGAACAGGCCAGTGTGTGTGTGATAAGTTGTAATTGAGAATCTCAGCAAAGGTATTGTGGCATTAGAGATCTGAGTTAAATGATATAAGAAATAATGAGGATAAGAATGTGATTAGTGTTATGAAGAGTTTGATATGATTAAGTAAGGCAGATCAGCTTTAAAAGAAATATTAGTACATAAAAGAGCAGTGATTTATGGCAGATGGATTTAATATGCTTGAGATCAGAAATTTGAGAAAAGTGTTGTTATGAATAATGATGGTAACAGAAAGTGTGATATGAAGATTTGTATAAATAAGTATAGAAGTGATTAATTGAATAAAGAAAGAGAGAAAAGAAGGATTAATGTGCAATAAGAATTTGTGAAAATTGCACAAGAAAAATATTTAGTTGATGATTGACAGTTTAGATAAAGAAAAGATATGAATTACAGAAAGGAAAAATTTAGCAAATGATAAAGTGAATAAGATCAGATGAGTCAGAAAATGTCAGATAGAGTTTGCATATTGGTAGAAAGAATTGATTCAATTGATGCAGAAATGAATTATTATTAAGATATTCCAGAGTTTCATGCCGGAGCAGGAACAAATTAATTAAAGAGTATTTGGAAAGGTTATGAAACAAAATTATGAGATTAGCCAGAGAATGTCAGTAAAGCAAGAAAAGTATATGAAGAGTACAATATGTTTTTAGCGCTTTAGCAAGTCAGAAATTACAGTAATACCTTCAGCTCGGATTAATTGAATAAAATGATTTGAGAAGCAGTTAAAGTTAGAAATGAATTCAGTTGAAGCCAGAAGAAAGTAATTGAAAACAATACTATGAGCAGAAATTGTGGAATATTTTGCAAAAGTGTTCAGTGTGATCAGAGTAGCGCAGCGGAAGCGGAAGCAAAGAAAGATTTATATTCATAGATTATTTAAGGATTGCTTGAATAAAGAGAAAGTGTAAAGTTTTGCGCAGCGGAATAAAGGAACAGAGTTTATTATGGTTTTCAATCAGAGATTGACTTAAGGCGGTATGAGCAGAATAATATGAAAGGACAGAAAATTCAAAGATGGTGATTGGTTTTCTTTGAAGAGGTGTCAGTTGTGAATGTAAATGCAGATGAGGCAGGATAACAGCAAATAGTGATAAATGGAAAAAGAAAGTGGTGGCATGAAAAGATATTACAGTGTAAGATATTTGAGAAAGATAAAGCGGCCTTGAAAGGAATGTTGCAAACACAGTCGAAAAATTGTGGAAGCAGGTTCAGTCAAGGAGATAAAGCGCCATTGGCAAGGTAGAATCGTCTACAATTAAAAAGTAAGGAAGGCAATGAAATCAACAGAATGAAGTAATTGTGAAATGAATTGAAAGAAAAGAAAGGAGCAAAGCAAGGATGGAAATGGACAGATGATTTGAAAGGTAGATGCAATAGAAGAGTATCCTACTTGTTCTGTGTACGATTTTATTTCTTTTTAGGTGAAAATCCAGTTTGTTGTGATTTGTTTTACATGTCGAGGACGACATTTCTTTTTAGGTGATAATAATGTAACGTCGCGCTTTTTTTGGATCTTTGTGGATCCTCTGTTTAGCGTGTGGGATGGTCTAGTTATGACCAGTGCGACTTGTGTTGTGTGTTTCTTGTTGGATCCTTATCAGGGTTGGTTATGTATCTGTGTTGGTGTTCAGTGTGCTGGACATCAACAGTGGGTTGGCGTCCAGGTGTGTGACGTCGACTGTGTGTTGGCGGCAATGGTGTTGCCATTAACATGGTTTTAGCGTCCATGGATGTGGACGTCTAGCGTGATGAACTTGGCGGCCAAAGATGTGGACGCCTAGATCGGGCGGTTTGGTTAGCGGCGCAGAGGTTGACGATAACCTGATGCACCTGTGTTTTTAGGGCTGACTCGAGCCATGCTCTTTCCCCACTCTCTCCTCTCCACTTCGCCCACCTTCACCCTTGAGCTTCTTCATGAGTTCCGATGGTTGGCGGGAGCACGTGGGAAGGCTGTGGTGCGCGTGGTAGCAGCAGATCAGGCGGGGAATGCCAATTGGAGTGCGGTGTTCGTGGGGCGTTCCTCGGGTTTCGGTGTGATTCAAGGTTCTTCGGAAGTTCAATCGCGTTTCTGAGGTAGGGACTGGACCCGTTGATTTTCCCTGGTTGATTTGTTATGCTTTCTTTGCATAAATCGGATGTTAATTGAGTTGTTGGGAAAATGGTCCTTCATGCTGGAAATCGGGTGGTTTGATTGATCCAAGTGTTGGATCTTGTTTCTCTGATTTAATTATAGTATGTAGATGTATGGGGAAATGTCTCCCCTTGTGTTCTTACCGGTTGTGGGGCTAAGTTGCCTGTATGACTGGCTTTGGGCCGGTCTGTGTGTTTTGTATACCTAGGAGCTGAAGATCTTGGCGTCAATATCGATTGACGTCGAGTTCTTTATTTGGATATTAACGTCCAGATGGCTAGCCGTTAATATCGAGTTTATTTAGTGTTGACGACAAGGGATAATGCCGTTTATATAAGGTGGACGACAATCGATGTTGCCGCCAACTTGTGCATGTATCAATGTAGCGTGTTTTACGTAGTTTTTCTGGTTATGAATATCATGTGGTTGCTTGTGCATGGAGATGACATGTGAGAGCCATTGCACGTGTTACGCTCATGGGGCGCATAGCTCTTGAAGTAGGGCATCTTTTATATGGTTAATACGTGATGTACGTAACCGGTTTGGTGTTTACATAGTATGTGTGGTGTGTTGGCACCCGTGGCACTCTTGGAGTGCGTTGTCCATGTGTTGGACGTGTGGTTTACGTGAACGTCGTATAGTACACCAACCAGGGTGTGTCGTACACGTGAGGTCTACGTGGTTTGGATGCCATGCGTATGGTTTGCGTGTGCATGGCATATCGTACGTTATTGTGTTTATTATATCTAATTATTATGATTGGTCTGCAGTTTTGTGGCGATGAGGTTCACATGGGAACCTAGCCTTGATACTTTAAGATCTTTTGCAAGTCATCCTAAATGGATAAATAATAAAGTATGAGTGTTAATGTATTTTGCCTAGTATGGCAGTAAAGGTCACTATGTGACCATAGTCAGGTCGTGACATTATTTTTAATATGGTTTATATATGTATTTGTGTAGACTAGAATGTAGGTCGCGAGTGACCAGGACAAGCTATTCCTCACATGTGTATCGTGGTTTGTGATAAACGTATAAGTGTTGTGGTTTGTGCTAGCCGAGTGTGGTGGTCCGTCGCCTATTCCGGAATGCCTCTCTAGTTGGGCACCCCAGGTTCTTTGTGAGCCAGGCACGTGTGTTTGTTGTGCTCGGGGTTTGTCCCGGTATAGTGTGGTACCGTCGAGGTCTGTGTCATCTTCCTGGACACCCTCATTCCTGTGCTTGAGTTGTACGTCCGGCTGAGGGAAAGACAACAGTAGGGTAGCGGCTTGTGTTTGTGGGTGTGTAGTCGCTTGTAGCGCGCTCGTAGTTAGGGGTGCGGACACCAGTAGTCGACACTGGTCCCCAGCTAGTCCTGTTTTCCAGTGCCTCACTTTAGGGTGCTCCGGCCAGAGACCCTAGAGGTGCCAGGCATGGGCCTGCAGCTGTGTGTCTGCAGGTGTGGTGTTGGTTGGTCTCCACAGTTGTTTGACTTGTTCTTGTGGAGCGGTAGTTGGACCTTTTGTCCGTGACTGCGAGGCTGAGAGGTTGTTCTTGTGTTGTGTTGTCCGGCTTGTATACTGGCCTGATCAGCCAGTAGTCCGTTCCCGTGTGGTGGCGTCGTTCTTTCTGACTCGTGCTTTGCCACTGCCTGTAGTTCGTGAGTTTGTGACTCGTGGTCGAGGTTTGACCAGCTCGAGGTGTGCCCTGGTGTTGGCACAATTGTGATTGAGTTGTGGTTTGTGTGACTTGCCGGTTGAGGTTTTACTTATAATATTGTGCCTAAATAAAGATATAATATAATTGTGGTTCAGTGTGGTGTTTATCACCTACTTGTACCTTGTTCGGGTGTTTGTGTTGTGGTGCCTCAGAGTAGCAGGTACTTGTACCCTTCGTGGGTTACTGTGTGGTTTTGTGATGGTACATTGTGTACCAACCTTTTCAGGCTCTCGTGTGTTGTGGTAGTTTTGTGGTTTGACCTGCCACCTGTCGTATCCTATCCGTTTTAAGTAGATCTTTGTTTATAATTTAATGTGAATTAGTTGTAATTGCCAATTATGTTACCTTGTGGGTGATTTGCCGATGAGGCTTGTGGCCTAGGCATGTTGTGCTTTAGTAGAGCTGTGCTCCGTGGAGGCCGTGTGAGACCTTCCACTTGTTGAGTTTTACCCTTTTGGGTATGGTTCCGATTATGGTTTTAGTGTGTGAAGGACTAGCTAGCTATAGCCAGTCCTACCACTTATGTGTGGCTCTCGTCGTAGTGTGGTTTGGGGTTTAATGGACTAGCACTTGCTTGGCTGTCCTAGTACCCATGTGATTGGGGTTTGCCTGTGAAGCTTGTAGCCTGGGCAATGATTTGCTTGTGTGGCATATAGCTTAGGAAACCAGTTGTTGTAGCAGTGTGCCAGTGAGACTGTGGTTTAGGCACTTTAGTAGTTGGGCTGACTAATGATATTATATTAGTCATGTAGTCCCACTCTCCTTCCGAGGACTTTATGTTTATTATCATGATTATGTTTAATTGTTATTTATTGTTATGATGTGAGCATGAAATGGTTTGGCTATTGGTGTTTCCAGTGAGACCCTCCGGGTTGAGGTCTCTTCTGATTGGTTGTTGAGGGTTTTGGGTGGTCCCTGCTGAGCCAGTGACTTATTGAGGCTCACTCCCCTACAGTTCTTTTCAGGGCTTGCCGAGTGTTTGGCTTGCAGCGGCGTTGTGTCAGACTTGTACCACCAGCAGTTGTGTAGTAGTTAGTGTTGTGTGAGCTTGTGCTCCCTCGGGGTACGCCCCAGGTAGTTGTACTTTTAATTGGACATGTATTAATGTAATGGGACAGTTGTAAATTGTTATATGTAGGTATGAGCACTTGTACTTTCTTGTGTCTTATACTGTTGTGGTTTATCTTTTATATTCTTACTGGACAGTTGTGTGAGCTATCCCTTGCGAGACTTCGGTCCGTTCGCGGGAGGCGGATCTGGATATGGAGCCGTAATGGGCATAAATACCCCGGTCCGTCACAGTTTCCCTTATCATCTCTGGTCCTAGCATTTGTTTTTCGCCAAATTCATACCAACATGTTGGAGATCGGAAACTCCTGCCATAGAGTGCTTCAAATGGTGCCATTTAAATGCTAGCTTGATAGCTATTATTGTAGGAGAACTCCACAAGAGGTAAGTGTTCGTGCCAGTTACCTCCAAAATCTAGGACACATGCTCTAAGCATATCTTGAATCACCTGGTTGGTTCTCTCCGTCTGACCATCTGTCTGTGGATGGAAAGCCGTGCTAAAGTTTAGTTTAGATCCCAAGGAGTAATGCAGTCCTTTCCAAAAGTGGGATGTAACCTAGGGTCTCTATCAGACATGATAGACATAGGTACTCCATGTAATCTGACTATTTCCTTCGCATACAATGCAGCCAGAACATCTACTGACCACTTATTCTTCACTGGCAAGAAGTGAGCTGACTTAGTTAAGTGGTCGACTATAACCCAGATACCATCGAATCCACCTCTAATTTGGGTAGTCCGAAGATAAAGTCCATCCCTATGCCTTCCCATTTCCATGCGGGATTTCTAGGGGTTTGAGTTTACCTACGGGTCACAAGTGTTCTGCCTTGACCCTTTGACATGCTAAGCATCGGGCGACATATTCCGCCACCTCTCTCTTCATATTAGGCCACCAAAAGCTTCTTTTCAAATCTTGATACATTTTGGTAGTTCCAGAATGAATGGTATACCTGGTCTTGTGAGCCTCATCCATAATCATTTTCTTTGTCTCCGCATGGTCGGGTACACAGACTCGATCCCGGAACAATAGTCTTCCATCTTCAGTTAATGAGAAATCCAGCCTCTGGTCTAGATTAGCTTTAATCTCCACAATACAGGGTCATTGTCTTGGAGTGTTGTGATGTCCTCCAATAGTGTAGGTTGTGCTCTAACACTAGCAACAAGGCATCCCTTCTCTTTGATGTCAGCATCAATATTTAACTTGGCGAAGTCTTCTAATAACCTCCATTCGTCTACCATTAAACTTGGCAATGTAATCATTGGCTTCCTACTTAGAGCATCTGCCACAACATTTGCTTTTCCTGGATGATATTGGATCGTGAAGTCGAAGTCTTTGAGATACTCCAACCACCTCCGCTGTCTCATATTCAAGTTCTGCTGAGAAAACAGATACTTCAAGCTTTTATGGTCAGAAAACACAATGAATTTCTCACCATATAGATAATGACGCCATATCTTCAAGGCAAAGACTACAACAGCTAGCTCCAGATCATGTACAAGATAATTATCCTCGTGCTTCTTCAATTGTCTGGACGTATAGCATATAACTTTCCCATTTTGCATCAGCACACAGCCTAGGCCGATCCCGGAAGCATCAGTGTATACTTCAAAACTACCCCCAGCAACTGGCAGTGTCAGTACGGGTGCCGAGGTAAGGTGCCCTTTCAATGCCTTGAAACTTTCTTCACATTCATCAGTCCATGCAAATGGATTCTCGTTCCTGGTAAGCCTGGTCAATGGTACAGCTATCTTTGAGAAATCTTTAATGAAGCGACGATAATAACCGGCTAAACCCAGAAAGCTCCTAATCTCTGACACAGTTGTCGGCCTTTCCCAGTTCTTTACCGCCTCCACCTTAGATGGATCCACAGAGATTCCCTCCTTGGATATGATGTGACCAAGGAAAGACACTTCCTCCATCCAGAATTCACACGTACTAAGTTTAGCATAGAGTTGATTATCTCTGAGTACTTGCAGAGCAACCTTCAAGTATTCCTCATATTCTTCTTTGGATTTGGAGTAAATAAGGATGTCATCAATGAACACCACTATAAACTGGTCCAAGTATGGCCTATAAATATTGTTCATAAGTTGCATGAAAGCCGCTGGAGCATTTGTTAAACCAAACAACATGACCACGAACTCATAGTGACCATATCTACTCTGGAATGCAGACTTGTGAATATCCTCCTCCTTTATTCTTAGTTGATGGCAGCCTGATCTAAGATCTATCTTGGAGAAATATTGTGCATCGGAGATCTGGTCAAACAGCTCATCTATGCGGGCAGTGGATACTTATTCTTTATTGTCAACTGGTTTAACTGACGGTAATCAATGCATAGCCTCATTGTCCCGTCCTTCTTTCTGACAAATAGCACTGGCGCTCCCCACGGGGATGTGCTAGGCCTGATAAAATCCTGATCTTGCAATTCTTTGATCTGTCTTTTCAACTCCTGCAATTCAACAGGGGACATGCGATACGAAGCCTTTGAAATAGGGGCTGCCCCAGGGAGTAACTCAATGGTGAAGTTTACCTCCCGCTAAGGTGGTATACCAGGTAATTCCTCTGGAAATACATCAGGATAGTCCCTGGCTATTGGAATGTCTTCTAGGGTTGGTTTCTTCTTTTCAGTTGCCAAGACGGAAACTAGGAAAGCATCACATCCCTGGTTGATCAGCTTAGAAGCCTTTAGGGATGATATCAAGATAGGGTGTTTGTGATAACGGGTGCCAAGTAGTGATAGAGTTGGAAGGTTTGGTCTTTTAAAAGTGACCCTCCTATGGCAACAGTTTACATCAGCATCATATTCAATCAGCCAATCGACACCCAAAATGGCATCATAACCCTTCATGTCTAAACAGATAAGGTCGGCAGGGAGATTGTGTCCTCCGATTATAGTTTCACATTTTGGCAAGTAGTGAGTGAGTTCAGATTCTGAGCCTATTGGAGAGGCTACAGTGATCTGAGATTTCAAGGGTACAGGTTTGACAAGTAGAGTTGCAGCAAATGTGGTGGAAATAAATGAATATGCAGCTCCAGTATCAATGAGCACAAATGCAGGTTGCGAGTGTATGAAAATGGTACCTTCCACTATACCCCCTTCCTCGAGTAGGTCAGCTTCTAGGACAACATTAAGGCGTCCTTGACGTCGTGGTACATTCGGGGCTTTGCCTGGTTGGTCATTCATCATTGGACAGTCAGGAATACGGTGGTCACGACCACCACATCTCAAGCATGCCCCGAGCTTCTTCCAGCATTCTTCAGCTCGGTGCCCTGGTTTATCACAGAATTTGCAGTTTTCAACCAACTGCCTACCTTCCACTTTGACTCTCTTGTCTCTAGTAACATCTCTTCCGACATTCAGCCTCTTGTTGTTGTTGTTGACGTTGTTGTTACAAAAAGTTGGAGCAATATTAGGTGCTCCCTTCTTGATGAAGACCGGCTTGGAGTTGTCCTTGCCCCTCATGCCTTCTACTTTGGCCATGGTGTCTTCTACTAGCTGAGCTCTTTGGACCATCTCAGTGTAAGTTTGAATGTTGTGTGGTCCAAGCCTTTCAATGAACATGGGCCTGAGCCCATCCATGAACCGATTTGCCTTAAGTCTTTCAGTTCCCACCAAGTGTGGGGCATACACAGCAAGACGCGCGAACTGAGCCTCATACTCAGACACGGACATTCCTTTCTGTTTTAGTGTGGAAAATTCCGCTGCCTTCTTCTCTTTGACTCTCTCAGAGAAATACTTTCCCTGGAATATCTCCAGGAATCCGGCCCACTCCAGTTTGCCAACATTAGGCAGGTGGGCCGATGTGGCCTTCCACCATGCTCGGGCATCCTTAGTGAATTGAAAAGTGACGAGTACCATCTTTTCCCTGTTAGTGCATTGCATGACTTGGAATATCCTTTCTATCTCCTCCTGCCAGTTCTCTGCTTCGTCCGGATCAGGGGATCTAGAGAAACGAGGAGGGTTCAAACTCCTAAAATTATGGTGCAGATCACCGGCTCCATTTCTAACTGCAGCAGCCTGATTTCCAGCCTGAACCACATTTTGTAGGGCCTGAGTCAATCCAGCTACTGTTTCTTGCATAGCTTGCCATTGGTTGCAAGCCATTGCAGTTGAGTGCAAGAGTTATGAGGGTTCCTGAGAAAAGGATGGAAACCAATTGATGTCTCTAGATACATTATCAGAGTCAATGGGTAGGAGTGTTTAATTCTTGCTAACATATTCCCAGTCTCTACCCATTCTCACCAAGTACTGTATTTAATTTCCATGACCTAGGTTCCATAGGTATCTCCTATTCCTGAGACATATATCCTATTTGGTATTCCTATGCTCTGATACCACTAAACTATCACGTCCCGAGAATTACGCAGCGGATATTATTAATGCGTAAATATTTGGAAATGATTCGAGACGATAACCCGAGATGTGAACAGTCGGCAAATAAGCCTCTATCTAGCACACACTAAATGTATAACAACATACATAATCATAATAGGGCCCAAATGTTGAACTCAATATAAATTGTATTCAAATCTCAACTTATTGTATGAAAACTATTACAGGACTAAGACTCAAATAAAGGGAAATTACACTTTTATTCCTCACTTCCTACTACATGAATCTAACACTCAAGGCAAATTACTATAACTAGACTCATAGTTGGAACGCTCTTCACTCGGACGCATTCCCATCCTCGACTTGCTCTTCCTCTTGAACTTCATAGTCACCTAGATTGGGTAAAAGTAGGGGATGAGCAAACTAGCCCAGTAGGATTTATATCTCAATGTGCGGGCAATGATATAAGTGATTAACATTTTAGAACTAGGTAAACACGATGAATGTCTTGATATGCATGTGCGAATAAAACTCATTAAAACATGTTACATGAAACAAGCTAGATAGAGTGATCGTGATAGAACAAGATCTAGAAGGATATAACAAGATAGAACTGGCAATAGATCACTTCGTACAAGCACGCAAGATTTCACTTGATGTCAAGAACGCTAGATATCACTAATTGCATTAAATGCAGGATGGCCATATCATGCAAGCAAGAAAGCACGCACGAGCACGATCATGTAACACTAATCAGGCACGCAGACACTAATGTACACCAAGAAAAGATCCATCAAGAATGTACACCAGGACACGTGTATGTGGTTATTGTATCTATCATTCAACAAGCAAGAAGACTCCCAGCACAGATGCAACGCCAGTAATCATTATACCCCATGGTTAACAGTATATTTATGACTCTCCGTCATTGGGGCTAGACTGGAGCCCTTGGACACTCGCCGTGCTCGGTCAGCATCTCATGTAAAATTTTAAATGTAGATACCCACAGTCATTAATAATGGCCAATGAGAGTTTCAATAAGTAAGCATGTGTAATGTCATGTTCATGATGATGATGGGAACAAGTAATAAGTAATTGAACATGATTTCATGATAACAATGGTCAAGAGATAAATTTGGCAGCATAACGGTACGATTTATACTTTAGTTCAATCTTTACATTAATGGCTTTAATCTAGATTGTAAATCACACTCACGAGAACAAGATGAGAGAGGAAGTGCACGCTATCTTCAAGGAACTTCAATGGTACAACCAACTCGTCGGCCATGTGGGAATCCATGGTCAGAGGAGATTTACGGAGGCCTTGGAGAAAAGGTCACTTGTCTACCGATTCGGAATGACCGATAGAGAGCTTCCAAATTCCCAAGAAAGGGCTGCCTAGATGTGCAAGTGTGTAGTGATGTACGCGTGTCTCAATTCTCAAACCATCGGTTTCAAACTCACGGGAAGCACTTAACATGATGACACGAATTGAACAATGCATTTAACTACACATGGGTTTGCAAGATTTTGAGAACAATAATTATCATTTAAAACATGGTAGAATAATGGAACGATTAAATCACGAGTTGCATGAATGGATCATATCATTTAAGGAGCAATTAGAATAACATTCATGTAATTAAAACTTTTAAATGGGTTAATCACTTTTAGGCCATTAAATAAACCATCATGCAATGATCAGACCTAAGACATGTGAATACACGCTAAATATCATATTTAAGCAAACCTCAGGTATAGCAGTAAGTTTTGTAAAAGAAATAGGTGGGGTTTCATGAAAAATCCTGAGGTCGCTACGGACCCTTGTAAGGATCACAACGGGGTCAGATCAGAACGCGACAGTGCCTTGTAAGGATCGCGACAGGCTTGTCTGATCAGGCAGGCAGTTCGCGATGGGTTCATATGAAGAAGGTGACAAGGATATGTGCAGAATGCGACAAGGTAGTCAGAACAGGCAGAGAGATAGCGATGGGGCACTCGTCGCGTTCAGAACGCGACGGGTTTGCTGTCGCGACAAGACCTCAGAATGCGGCCTATCGGGCCGTCGCGTTCACAGGCTCTGCGCCTGAATCCGATAGAGAAAGGACAGTGCTTTGGATTGCGGACCAGACTTTCCCTGTTTTGACACAGAGTTGTTCTAAAATGAAGAACAAATTGTATAGTGTATGAAAAATCACGAAACTAGTTTTAAACCAACCTAGACATGCAAGGGTACTTCCAGTAAATCGGAATTAGAAAAGAAGGATGGTTTCGACAGGCTTTAATCAAGTCAAACACAAATATAAAACCAAGTGCAACCTGAAAACATAGTATCATGCAATGACCCTCTTACCATGCTTATAACTCTCTACCTATTGACATTTAGACAAAATGTTCAACACAAGATATAAGGAGGACAACTAGTAGAAAAACTTTCATGTTTTAGGTTTGCTCTAATTCGGTCTCAAAACGGATGCAACATATAAAGAACTGGAAAAACCCTGACAGTGAGCGACTTGGGGAAAACACTTATAACTCAAAATCTACTCATTGGAAGTCGATGAAACCAGTGGAAATGAAAGTTAACTTGATGCTCTACACATTGGTATAGGATATATTAAGGTTTGGCTCAAGAAAACCTACCTTCTGGGTTGAAGAAGTCCCATTTTTCAAGAAAACCCGTGTTCATACCACTTGGAGGAAAATGCTTAATACTCCGTGTATACTACATGGAATTTGGGCATTCCACTTGGGTTAGAACGTAGACTCGACCCTATTTCCAGGGGTATAGGCCTTGCAAGATTTGGTTATGGTGGACTCACCTTTGGTCGACTTCAAGTGGACAGTTGTGCAGGTCGCAGAAGACGAACGGGGGAAGAAGATGTCCTTCTTGTGGTCGATTCACAGCTCCCCAGCCACCAAGAGCTCCTCCACATGACCCCAGCAAGTTGTAAACTCGTCCCTAGGGTTTGGGTGAAGAGTATTTAAGCAACCAAGGTATTTAGGAGTCCTATTGTAACTAGGAAAGAAGGGTTGCGGGATTGACTTGTGTCTTTCCATAATTTGAAGATCTCTCCCTCCATTAGAGAGTCTTGGCCATCAAGCAACCTCCATGGGTGGGTAGGCACGAATTTGGGTTACCCAAATGTGCATGATTGCATCCCAATTCAACTCTAATTGCCTCTTTCTAATTTCAGCTTATTTAAGCTACGAATTTCCATGCATTTTCTTGCTTCGTTTGATTTTTGGGTCATATGTGGTCCATTGGCCCAATTATGATAATGGGCCATCAATATATAATGTTGGAAGTCTTCCCAATATTTTTATTCAATTATGGTTGCGTCGTATTTTCGTGTTAACCGCTTTCCGACTTGTTTCCTAATTTGGATAATCGGTCACAATAACTCTTAAACCTAGCCCAATAATTTTTGATTGACCCAAATTTCTTGATGGGTCATTAGAGGATATTATTTGAAGTCTATATATGATTTTTATTTAATTTGCTGACTCATCCAAGTACGCGTGATAATGATTTTTCGACTTATTCATGAATTACAATAATAAGTCGCGAAACACTTTAAACTTGGCTAATCCGATTTTTTGTGGCACAAATTTCTTTGTGGAACATTTTGGAATAATGTGTGGGGTTGATTTATAATTTTTATGGATTTTTTCGATGTGGTTTAGCACATACGATAATGATTCATATGTTTTAAATACTTTGATATTATGGAAATTATTTATTTTCATTTATTCGAATTTTTATATAGTTAAAATTTCCGGGGTGCTACAATTGTTCATTAAATGCTCTGAATTACTTAACTGTGGTGCAATTTACACTACTATGTACTTTGCTCACGTCTCCCCGATTTATTCCGTGCTAAATTGGCGGGGCGTGACAGTTGGTATCAGAGCCTAGGATGTCTTAATCAGATATCTTAAGTTTAGGATGTTCTAGGATGTCCTCATTAGATATCTTGAGGTCTAGGCTGTTCTAGGACAAACTGCCATGACACGTGTCTAAATCAACCATCATACCTGAGCGAGGATTGGGTAGAACCGTGGTTAAAATTTAAATGTATATAGGCTTACCCATATTAGTTCAATGCTACTTTAGTACCCTGACGTCGACCTTATTCTTGAAGGAACTCTTAATGGAATCCAAGCATATGCCACCACAAGACAAAATAAGATCAACTCAAAGGTTAGTTCTGGCTTGTCGGCAAGCCGCCCAACTACTAGAAAGAGCTTTGGAGCCGACCAAAAAGATTAGGAAAGTGAATAATAAGAAGGGAAAGGAAGACACCACCTTGAAAAGGAGATGAACCAGCAAAAGAAACATAACAAGGAGTTTTTCAGGATCATCTGCCTTCATTGTCATAAGTCGGGACATTTGACGAAGGAGTGCTGGCGTAAGGTTGGTGCATGCCTACGATGTGGCAATTTGGAACATCAAATGTTAGACTGTCCACTCTTAAAGGAAAACCCCACTAGCAAAAAGGAGCTATACACTAAGATAAAAGGGAAGCGACCAAATAGTGGTAAGGGTAAGATGACGAATAAGAAGCATGGCAAGCGACTATCCCATGGTCAAGAGGATCGATGTAACCACTGCGACAAGGCAAGCCACGTATCGAAGGACTGTTGGAAGAATCAGGGAAGTACTTTCGATGTGGCAGCTCAGACCACAAGATTGGAGAATGCCCAAGATGGAGAAAAGATGTCAAGAAGAATCAACATATCAAGATCCACACAAGGCTGTGGCACAACTCTCTACAACGGACGAAGTGGTAACCGTAAAAGGTAACTCTAAACTTACCCTGATTATTACCTTTAGCTTAGAATGATGATTCGTATGTAACCAAAGGAGTCATGGAATTTGGGGACCAAATTCTTTTATGTTGGGGAGGATGTAGTACCCCAGAAAATTTATTAATTAAAAATTATAGATAAATTGAAAATTTTGTCACTTAATAAAATCAAACTAGTTAAAAGGATACGCATCATTATTGCATGCGTAAAAACTCATATAAAATTTTGTAAAAATAAAAGTTATACCTTAATAATATTCTCTAATGACCCATTAAAAAATTTGGGCATAGAAATATCATTTGGACCAAGTTTTAGAATTTATATGACTTATTATTGTAATTAAAGAATCAGTCGATAAACCCAGTATTATATGAGCCAAAGTGGATTAAATATTAAAATAAAATTATGGGTAGACTCCAAACGATATGTAGTGATAGTCCATCATAAGAATTGGACCAATGGACCTCTCATAGCCCATGAATAAATTCAAGTAAGAAAAATACAATAAAATCCGAAACTCTATATTCCCTAATTAAAAGGGAAAATTCCGTAAGTTAAATCCCATTAAGTGATGGGTTTTGTTAAATGGATCATATAAAAATTTATTGGACCAGAATAGAGATTTTTAAAAGATGAATAATAAAATAATACCCAAAATTCGTATATTTAATATTGCCTAAAAAGAAAAGGGCTATTAAATCATTAAAATAGTGAATATGGGTTAGAATTGGACTCCTAACCCTACCCTAGTTAGTTGGCCACAAAATTGCAACCCATCCTAACCCAAATAGGAGGTGGAAAGCTTGGAAGGTTGAGAGAAATTAGGAAATCTCAGAATTAAAGGGGAATTAGAGTCATAATAGGAAATAGAAACCAAGGGATCTTAAATACTCTCCAATCTCTCCATGGGCATAATGCATTGCTGAGGGTTGCTGGACGTGGAGAAGAGGCCAAGGAAAGGGAGAACTTGTGGGGAGAAGGATTGCTCAGGCCCCAACCCTTGTTCTTTAAGTTCTAAGCCCTAGAAGACAAAACGACTCAAAGGTAGGCATTCTCACAAGCTAAACTCAATTAATTTCGTCTGTAAGATGTTCCTAACATCAGGAACAAAAGCCCTATTGTTGCTCTATTTTTCATCGAGCCAATCTTTTGTTATTTATTTTTGAAGTTCTACAACCAACTCAACCACGAACTCTCATGTTAAATCTAGATCTCCATGTACTCTTGATCCCATGCCATTAATTTTTAACTAGAGATACTAATCGTTGTTAGGCATCGTTTGCCCCTGAAAGCCTTAATTTTAATATAGTATCCTGCTCGAATTAAATCTTTTACCTTCACTGTACACTATTATGTGTTCATCGAGCATGTTCATGTTTAAAACCTATCCAGACCTTGATGATTTATGAATTCCTACTTACTGTAAGTACCCTCGCATGTCTAGATTAGTTTGCAAGTGATTTCATAATTTTTCATCAACTGTGCATCGAGTTCTTAATTTTTGAATGAACCTATGTCAAAACATGGAAACTTGGACCGCAATCTAAGGCATGGTCCTTTTCCCGCTCGGTCTCAGGTGCAGCATCTGAGAACGTGACGGCCCGATAGGCCACGTTATCAGGGATGATCGCCACCAGCAACCTGTCGCATTCTGAACGCGACAGGCACTGGCGTTGCGTTCTGGATCCTTGTCTTGACCGACCCGTCGCGAACCTTGATTGACCCTGTCGCGTTCTGTAAGTACCCTGTTGCGACCTTTACAGGGGTACATCGCCTTCTAGTCTTTTGCAGGAAAACCCCATATTTTTGCTAATCTAGACTTTCTACAGTAACCTTATACCTTGTTGACTATCTTAAACACAGTAAACGAAACTGTTAAACTTGGCTTTGTAATTGTTAATTAAAAGTCATTCACATGATCTTTTCATATCCATGATTCTCATTATCACATGCGCATACTTGTAACTATCCGTTAAGACTTGACTTGGCATGAAAATATCTCATAATATATCTGGTAATTTACTTTAATAATGTATTTAAATTGCCCTATTTTTAAATAGACTTGTCTTCGCTTCTCGCGTTGTTTTTGGAATACCATTACCGATGCTCTACTATTCTAGAATTCCTCTGGAACGTCGAGCACTTGTTATATATATACACTTTCTCTTGACTTGGACAAACTCTTCGTCGGATATTTCTTCTGCAGGACTAGTGAATCCTTGTTCAAGGCCTCCGTAAGACTCCTCTGTCCATGAAGTCCCACATGGTCGATGAGCTGGTTGTACCCTAACACCTATGATACCTTTAGGGATCAGTAAGATCCAAACGTCCTTAGTTTTCTCTCTCTCCTATCATTGAATCACGCCGGACCTTTGGACCCATGCATAACATGGCCAGTGGAAGGGTAGTGAATTCCACCTGACTGCCAACACCAAATGCGCGTGTTGTGCAACTGTTACTATCGCTCGTTTAATCGTCGTTTCAAGTGCAATGACCTGTAATGCTCATCTATACACTACTCGCTCATCTATTCATGTTCTCTATATACTCGTCTATTCATCTAGTACCCTCATCTATTCTTGGTACTCTATTTGGCCATCTATTGATTGTCTATGATAATAAAAATAACCAATGCCTGGGAATATAGGGCCCGATCTGGTCCTTGGGAGAGCGCCCGAAAAGTGCTATTTGCCCGCGGGAGTTAAAATGATCAGGATGTCGGCATTACATCCAAGTGCCATACTATCAAGATTAATCGATGACAATCAAAACAAAGTGCTATTTCTCTCGTTATCTTTCAAAAACAAAGTGCTATATTCTCTCGTTGTCTATTGACAAACAAGTGCTATACTCTCTCTCGGCTTTCTACGGATAACCAAAGTGTAATGCTATCTCGATTGACAAAAGCTAATCAAGGTGCTATACTATTTCGATTGCTGAAAATCAATCAAAGTGTAATTTACTCTATATATGGCCAACTACTCTCTCACTCTCCTTTCTATACATGTAACTTGCTATTGCTTGACAATGACGTTACTTGCTATCGTGAGTTATCAATTTCTATCGTGACTTGATCATATTCATTGTGCTATATTTGATTACGTGCTATTTGAACCATGTTACTTGTGCTATTAATATCTCGACTTTACATGATTCGCTCTATCATTAGTTACTCTACCCTTTAAAGCATTAATTAATTAAAGCGTGCTTGACTCATGAGATTTAAGTCCTACTGAGCATTATCGCTCACCCTTCGTTATTTATTATTGTGTCTCAGGTAAGTCGGGCGATGACGTTACAAACACTAATGGGACAGGACCAGAGTGATGAGCGACCTGGAATCAATTGTTGAAGTTTCCCTAGTACCATGGAGTCTAGTAGCTACTGCTTAGATTTCTTTTCCAATGTAATGATGTCATTGAGCCCTATGCATTGGCTCTAAATTAGTGGTTGTAATAGTTTTAGTAAAATTTCAATGAAATGAAGAGTTTATTCCAATTATTGTTCATTAGATGCTCTGAATTACTTAACTGTGGTGCAATTTACACTACTATGTACTTTGCTCACGTCTCCGCGATTTATTCCGCTGCTAAATTGGTGGGGCGTGACACCTACACATGCTTTCTATACATGATAATTAACTTGACTCATGTTGCAAATCACAATTCATAACAATCATATTCTTAAAATAAGCAAATATCCATGAATGTCCTATAGCATGCTTTCTACACATATCTTATCACATGATTCATGGTTCAAGCTCTATTCATATCATTGCACAATTCTACAAATTTAGATCATAGAAATATGTACCATGTAATTAACAATCCTAGCATGATATCTAGTTGTTTTCACATACATTGTAACACTTATTCACATAATTAGCTTGCTGTTTTAATATAAAATTTTCATATTCAAATAACACTAGCACATGGATTATATTAAAATATACAACATGATACTAAACATGATATCACAATTAACATAAATCACATTAACACATATATAACATGAACATATGCATTTTTACCTTGGTTTTCACATGCATTTACTCTCTCATTTACATTCACTTTCATTTGTACATGATTTCACACATTTTTCACATAGTTTTCACTTGCACATTCACATATCACATGTCACATCACTTGCACTTACCACGTGCCACATTCAAATGTCACTTTACACATTATTCACATTTTACACTTTTTATACTTAATTTGCCGTGACACATAGTCCTAACCACCATAAGTAGGACACACATACACATACACATAACACATACCCGTCACCTAGGCAACACAGTGACGAATCTTGGTACTGCATAGACCGGGAGAAGCCCTCTCCACCCTAACTAGTGGTACTTGTCCACCTCCAGGATTTCATCCTAATGCCCAGAGGATATAACATACACATAACACATTGAGCCTTCCCATAGGGACTTTACTACAGTACGGCTCCACAGCCCTCTATGGTAGCAGTGTCAATATCGACACAATTTACACATTATCACTTTATCACATTCACTTATATGCACAATTTAATCCTTTTCACATGCACTTTAAATAACATTCATATCTCAAGTTACAGAACTTAACCATACTGTTTCACAATGAAAATTAATCATAACAGAGCCCTGATCATGCTGCTAATCACTAAATTCCACATGATTAAAATTAAACATGCTTACCATGGTCAATTGTCATTGTTAAACTAATAACATTACCTACTGCTTTCAAAATAGCATGAAACTTTTAACAGGCTTCACACAAGTTGTTTATCACATACCTAAATTTTCAGATTTGTCGCAGTTATAAAACTAATTTTTAACAATTAAACAGACTTCATGTAGATTTATTAAGGAGTTCACTTAAGCATGGTTCACAACAATACAGTTGGTTCTAACAGTTCTGAGACCTAAAAACAGTAATCATAGCATCATGGAAATTTTTTGAAACCCTAATTTACAACGAATCTTTTTATTTAGAATTAACATGGTCAAATCAAGCTCATTTCTCTAATATAGAAATTACATTAAATAAAAATATGCACATAAATTCGACTGAACCTTATGATATGACCTACTGACCATACGTGATCAACTGTAATTTTTATAGGATGCATAGACAACCGCAAGTCCAACAATCACAGCACATAGTTCAAGTACATATTTTTGAAAAACCTGAAGAACTTGGCAGTAAGGGGGTTGCCGCCAACCAAGGTTAACGGCACACGATGTTGCCGCTAACACAAGAACTTGGCGGCACACAAGCGGCCGCCAACCTCCTGTCTGCAGAAGTGCGTACCAAACTCAACTATAAATGAGAATTGGGGGTTCCAGGATTCGAATAAATTCCATAAAAATCCTGAGACCTAAGGGACATGTATAGGGATGTAATCCCTAGATTACTTGCCTGATAGAAAATCTATAAAGGTCTAATTTTGTCGAAGAAGCCGTCCTCGGCCAAGCCAAGAAGGTGCACAAACTCCTTCCAGATCCGGTCCTTGTGTTGACGTAGGTCTATCTCCGAAGCCGGAGAAGCTTCCTCAATGCTTGGAATTCCTCCCAGTCGATGTAGATCACCAGAAGACCACCCAACCTCGTCGGATCAAGCTTGCAAAGATAGTTTTTCTCAAGAGCAAAAACACCTAATTAGGCTAAAACCTGGTGTTTTATAGAGCTTAATGATCGGGATACGCATTACATTAGGGTTGCCTACCGTTAGAGCTAGGTGATCCAGAACTGCTAGAAACGTAGCCATTTCCAGATCTGGAATTGCAACTTAACTGGGAAACAGATGTCCACATTTACTGCAGTTAACATGAAGTCAGCGTCCATCGATCTGGACGTCAACCTCTCCTGGACATGCAGTCAACGGCACACTGGTTGCCGTCAACATGCAATTAACGTCAATGTATGTCGACGTTAACTCACATTTCGGCCAGAACACAGAAATACATCAAAACAGATATACATATACACCATAAACAATTTAATGTGTACAGAAAATAGATAGATATCATATGCACAGAAATATATATATATATACATGTATACATACATTTGCACATGAGTATTAAACACTTATATTATGCACAAGGTTAAACAAACATAGTATGAGCAAAATTCGAGGGTCTCACATATATAGACAATAGAGTCGGGGTAAACCTAGGTCTTAAGAGTCTTGACCGTTGGGGATGGGTTTTCTAAACGGACTCCAAAGAAAACGGGGTAGTTTCAGATCTGAAATCCCAAACGCAGCTGGAGAAGTAAACGGCCACATAACTGCCGTCAACCAGAAATAGGCGTCAATCGATGTAGATGTCTATTTCTTTTGGTCACACAGTCAACGGAACAAAAGTTGCCCTCAACATGCTCTTAATGTCTAGGGATGTTGATGTTAAACAGAGTTTCGGAAGAACAATCAAAGCATCAAACATATATAATATGCACAGAAATTAAGGGCCTTACACCCTCTCCCCCTAAAAGAAAACTTCGTCCCAAAAGTTAGAGCAGAAATACTAACCAAACAAATGGGGATACTGCTTCTTCATGACGTCCTCAAATGTAGCCTCCTCCCGTGAGAAATTTCTCCACAACACCTTCACGGATGCAATAGCCTTGTTCCTGAGGTGCTGATCCTTCCGATCTTGGATAGCTACTGGTCGCTCTACATAAGACAAGTCTGGATAAATCTCCACTGACTCGTGGCTGATAACATGTGATGGATCCCGCACGTATCTCCTGAGTATAGACACATGGAAGACCGGGTGCACACTAGCTAGCGCTGGGGGTAAAGCTAGCTCGTATGCCACACTACCCATCCGCCTGAGAATCTCAAATGGGCCAATGAATCGTGGACTCAACTTGCTATGCCTCGAACTGACCACACCTCAAGTAGGTGAAACCTTGAGAAAAACATGCTCGCCAACCTTGAACTCTAAGTCCTTCCTCCTATTGTCGGCGTAGCTCTTCTGCCTATCCTATGCTGCAACCAATCTCTACCTGATGAGTTGAATCTTATCCAAGTTTCTTGCACCAACTCAAGTCTAACCAACTGCCTATCACCTGTCTCCTCTCAGCACAAAGGAGATCTACAGGGCTGACCGTACAAAGCCTCAAATGGAGCCATGCCAATACTCGCATGAAAACTGTTGTTGTAGGCGAACTCCACAAGAGGTAGGTGATGTCCCAGTCACCCTTCCAATCAAGCACGCATGCTCTCAACATGTCCTCGAGCATCTGAATCGTCCTCTTGGACTGATCATCTGTCTGAGGGTGAAATGCCGAACTAAGCTTCAACTGAGAACCCAAAGCCTCCTGAAGACCCTACCACAGCATCGATGTAAACCGCGGGTCTCTGTCAAAGATAATAGACTTCGGCACACCATGCAGTCTAACAATACTGCCAACATACAGCCTCACAAAGCTCTCCCAGACACTGTTCTTCCTCATGGGCAAGAAGTGAGCGTCTTGGAGAAACAATCTACAACCACCCAAATCGAGTCATTGCCCTTAGCTGATCTAGGCAAACCCATCACAAAATCCATGGTGATTGCTTCCCACTTCCATACAGGTATCTCCATCTTTTACATAAGGCCTGATGGTCTCTGATGCTCGGACTTAACCTGCTGATACACCAAACACTGAATACAAATTCTGCCACATCCTTCTTCATGCCTGAACACCAGAAGGATCTCTTCAAATCCTGGTACATCTTGGTGTTTCCTGGATGAATGGAGAACCGAGACGTGTGAGCTTCTGCAAGTACTCGCTCATGAACTTCCACTATATCTGGTACACATACCCAGTGCTGAAATCTGATGACACCGTCCTCATCTCGAGCAATGCCTGCCTTGCCCACCATCTCCTAAGGTCTAGGATCAGCTCCCCGCTACTCATCACCTCGTCCAACACCGTGGATCGTATAGACAATTATGCCACGAAATATTGACACAACTGTGGCTCTAGTTCGGTCATAGCACATGCGCATCCTCTAGCATCTTCCAATCCTTTTGAAGTAAGGACCTCTTCCTGCTAAGCGCATCCGCCACAACATTCGCCTTCCTTGGATGGTACTGAAGCTCAAAGTCATAGTCCTTAAGGAACTCTCTCCACCTTCTCTGTCGCAGGTTCAACTTCTTCTGAGAGAAAAGGTACCTCAAACTCTTGGGTCAGTGAACACCTCTAACTTGACACCATAAAGATAGGGTCTCCAAATCATCAGTGCATGGACACAGCCGCCAACTCCAAATCGTGGGTCTGATAGTTACTCTCATGCTCCTTTAATTGGCGGGAAGCATAGGCAACTACCTTACCATGCTGCATCAAACCACAACCAAGGCCTATCTGGGAAGCATCTGAATAGATAGAAAAACCTCGGCACCACTAGGCAAGATCAACATGGGTGCCGACGTCAGCCTTGTCTTCAACATCTGGAAACTGCTCTCACAATCATCAGACCACACATAACTCCTTTCCTTGTCAGTTAGTCAGAGGTGCTACGATAGAGGCAAATCCTTCAATGAATCGCCTGTAATAGCCTGCTAACCCAGAAAACTCCTGATCTCAGATGGTGTCCTCGGAGTCTCCCACTCTAACACTGCCTGAACCTTCGCCGGATCAACAACAACTCCAGCATCTGAGATAACATGCCCAAGGAAGTGAACCTCGCTCATCCAGAAGTCGCACTTGCTGAACTTGGCATACAACTTGTGCTCTCAGAGAACCTCTAGAACAATCCTCAGATGCTCACGGTGTGTAGCCTCATTAGGGGAATAGACTAACACATCGTCTATGAACACCACAACAAAACTATCCAAATATGTCCTAAACACCCTATTCATGAGATCCATGAATGTTGCAGGGGCGTTAGTCAGACCAAATGGAAGCACAAGGAACTCATAATGTCTATAGCAGGTCTTGAATGTAGTCTTGGACACATCCTCTATTAGGATCAGATTTTCGGTAATGGCAAATCTAGAAGGGGGGGTTGAATAGATTTACAGCGGAAACTTAAGCAATTAAAAATTACTTCGAAATAAAGAATCTACTCAATTAAAACCCCTCTGATCTTATGTAATGTGTGTTATCAAGATGTGAGAAACACTTTATCAAATAGTGTAAGTGTCAAATATGTGCTTAACGTGTGTGAACAAATTAATTAGTGTGTAGGCAAAATCCCTATGCATGCATCTAGCGCAATACAATGCAAACACAAATCAAACCACAATGCACAAGGGATTTTTAGGTGGTTCAGAGATCACATCCAGTGACTCCTACATCCACACCTCACACAGTGAGGCACACACTACTCAAAGAACTGAGTACAACACACACATGAGCACTCAGGCTCAGTCCATACACACACAAGCTAGAAGAACCACTCTGTAGAGATCAAACCCTCTAGCTAAGGAAAGATCTCACACACAAACACAGTGACAAACACTTGGTCTGCACTGCACATCCACAACACACAATTCAGATCTGTGCGCAAACCAGCACAGATCGCATCACACACACTACGATCTGTACCAAACACTTGTACATATCAGAAAACAAACATCCACATAGAATCCACATACTGATCTTAGTTCAGTACACACACACACAAATCTGAAATGAATTGAGTTGAGAAAAGGTATGAGGGAGGAAGACATATCCCTTCAAATGTAGATCTGATCACCACGATCACAGATCCACATGTTTCTTCCTCAATTCTGCTGCTGCTCCTCTTCTTCTTCTTTTCCTTCTTCTTCTTCTTCTTCTTGATCGGCACTGCTCTGCTTCAGGAACTTCTGGATTGTGATTTCTTCTTCTTCTGCTATTGCACTTCTTCCAGATCTTCTCCTTCTTGAGCACACCCCTTCTTTCTCCAGAGCTTGGCCTTGATTCCCACGTCCTCTATGTTGAAAGGCTGGTCTGCAACTTTTGGAGATTGAGCAAGGCACTAGAGAGACCATCTTTTACCACCAAAAGCTTTTTTGAGAATTGTATGGGTTGGATACTCTTTGGGGTACGAAGATCGTGGGTATTTATTGTTGGGTTGAATGCAATTCATATCATTTCCCTCCTATTTTGATGATGACAAGAGGTGTTCTTAAAGCATTTAATTGAAACATGCCAAAAACATCATACCTGAAATTCATGTTCAAAAAGTATTTTTCAAACCACATTTATCATTTATGGTCATGATAAATCATTTAACTAATGATATATGTGTTTATTTTTCAGGTACAAACATTTTTAAGCAAAAGATGAGTCGACACACCCATCAATGGTGTCGACACATCAACACAGATTCAAAGGCAAAATGTGTAAAAATGTTGAGACTGTGTCGACACATGTCAAGAGTGTGTCGACACGAGTGGCAGTTTTTTCAGAAATCAAGCCTACCCAGGTCGACACACTCTCAGAGCAGTCGACACTAGATCCCGTTCCCAGAACAGCCAGTTTGAAGAATTGGGACAGCAGGTCGACACACTCTCAGAGCAGGTCGACACTAGATCCTGTTCCCAGAACAACCAGTTTGAAGAATTGGGATAGCAGGTCGACACACTCTCAGAGCAGGTCGACACTAGATCCCATCCCAGAACAGCCAGTTTGAAGAATTGGGACAGCAGGTCGACACACTCTCAGAGCAGGTCGACACTAGACCCAGTTCCCAGAACAGCCAGTTTGCAGATTTGGGACAGCAGGTCGACACACTCAAGAGCAGGTCGACACGGGACCTTCTTCCCAGAACAGCTTCTTACATATTCTGGACAGTGTGTCGACACTACCACCAGGGCAGGTCGACACACTACGGAAACTTTTCATCCTAAAGTTGATGGCTGCCACGTGTCCTTCTAGGGCGATCAGAATCTTCCTAGGAACGCGTGCCCTTGTACCCCAAAAGGGTATTTTTGGGATCCTAAGGATATAAAAGGTCTTTTTGGCCAGCCTTCACATGAGACAAGAGACCCAACTCTCTTAGAGCCTCCAAAAAGCTCCTGGCGGCCAGTAAGAGCTCGTGTCTCCTTCCTCTGCTCTCCAAGTGCTTCCAGAAGACCAATTTCCACCAATTCAAGGTGTGGGAATTGGAATTTGATTCCTGAAGACTCCTCTGAAGCATTCCAAGGAGGCAGAGCCTGTAGAAGACTTCTTTGGTGAAGAATTCGAGGAAGATCCAACTTCTCAAATTGCAGAGTATCGACTTGGACTTCAAGCTTCACAAGTTTCTTCCCAATTCAAGCTTCTACAAGGGAGTACACTGAAGAACGAAGCCTTTCAATTCAATTCATCCTTTCTTCTGTTCTTCTGAGATATCCTTTGAGATTATGCAAGTGCTTCTGCATAACTCTCTTTAGAGTTCTCAAATTTCGACTAGATCTGTTGCTAGAGGATCTTAGTCTTAAGTTGGTGTCTAGCAAGTTTTAGTGTGAACTTTGTGCTCAGTTTGTTGTGAGCCGTCGAGCTAGTTTGAGTTGTCAAGCTCAGGGTTGGTTGAGCAGTCTTGCTCTGTGTTTCTAGAGTAGTCTTGCTCTAGAGGTTGTGTGAGTTGTATGCTCTGAAGTGTTGGAGTTGTTAGGCTCCTTTGGGTGTGTAGCCCAGTTGTGTTAGTGAAGCCTCACGGGTTGTGAGGGGTGGATGTAGGAATCACTTGGGTGATTTCCGAACCACCTAAAAATCTTTGTGCATTTGTCTTCTGTGGTTTGATTGATTCATCCGCTAGATGCTTGCATAGGATCCGTTTTAATTCACTTAATCAACTTGCTTCACATCTAAGTTTTTCAACTCACTCAAATCTAATCAGATCTGTAGTTTTTCACTGATAACATTGCCTCTGATTCTAAATAGTTTTCAAATTACTTAAGCTTCCGCAAAAGTGGCTAAGATCTATTCATCCCCCCCTTCTAGATCTTTTCCACACATTCATTTCGATCCTTCAATTGGTATCAGAGCGGGTTTACATCGATCTGATTTGAACTGAGCAGTTTTTGTTTCTGAGTATTGAGTGTTTGATTGTTTGCTTGTTTGTTTGCTTGCTTGTTTAACTCTTTCTCTGTGCTTTTACTTAAGTGTCATGGACTCAAAGGGTTTCATAGCTGAGGGCCATTCCATAAATAGGCCACCATTCTTTAATGGTTTGGACTATTCTTATTGGAAGAACAGAATGCAAGTGTTTTTAAGGGCCCAGAACTATGAGATCTGGAAAGTAGTTGAGGTGGGTCCCTATGAGAACCAGGGAGAAGAAGATACCTGGACAAGGGAACAGATAAGGAAAGCTACACTGAATTATAGTGCCATGAACATGATTCAGTGTGCTGTCCATCCCAAGGAGTATTCGAGAATCTCTATGTGCAAATCTGCAAAGAGATGTGGGATAAACTCGAATTACTCTATGACGGAACATCTCAGGTCAGGAGACCAAGGCAAACATTTTAGTTTCAGAATATGAACTCTTATGATGAAATCTAATGAATCTATTTCTGAAATGTTTGCCAGATTCATGGTGATAGTCAATGGACTCAAGGCTTTGGGTAAGGAGTATACTGATGCACTTGGTAAGAAAAATTTTGCGTTCACTTTCTTCAATTTGGCATACCAAGGCCACTGTTATTGAAGATTCAAAAGATTTGTCCAAAATTTCTTTGGATGAATTGATTGGATCTTTAATGACATATGAAATAAACTTAAAAAGAAATGAAGAACACATCATTAAGACCAAGCCTATGGCACTCAAAGCCTCTTCAAGTAACAAAGATAAAAATCAGGATAAGACAAGTTCTGAAGAATCTGAGTCGAATGAGGATGAGATTGCCCTCATGACCAGACAATTCAGGAAATTTTGAAATATAGGAAAGGGAAAATGACTGGGAAAAGAAATTTCCCTCAGGTAAGAAGAACACTTCCTCTTCAATTTCAATAAGAATCATAAACCTGATGAAAATGTTATCTGTTACAGGTGCAACAAGCCAGGACACATGAAAGGAGAGTGTCCTGAGAACAAGAAGGAAAAGCACAAGAGATTCCAGAATATAAGAAGCCAAAGGCCATGGTAGCCACTGGTCTGATGAAGATACAAGTGAGGAAGAAGAAGAGAAGAAGTCTCAAGCTCAGAGAGTGAGGAAGTTTGCTTCATGGCCAACAACATAGATGGAAAGGTAAATACTTCCTTTGAAGACTATAGTGTTGAAGATTGGCAGGATGTGTATGCAGAATTAGTTGAAAGATATTCTGAAATGAGAAAATAAAATAAACACATCAAAAAGAAAATTGAAAATCTCTATCATAACCAATCTTCAAACAATAGAATCTGTGAACTGGAATCTGAAGTAACAGACTTGCTTGAAGAAAAAGAGAATCTCCTAAACCTAATGATGAACTGAAACTTGCCTCTCAAAAGGCCTCCAAGAATTCAGAAACTTAAATGAAAAGTTGGAAATTGAAAAACAAGAAAAACAACAGAAAATTGAAGAAATTGAAGTTCTTAAAAACCAGCAAGGAAAGGGAGGAGGTTATCCAAACCTTCACAAAAGGCCAAGATAACCTAGAGGCATTGCTAGGATCCAACATGACAACCACATCTCATGGATTAGGATTCAACAAGAAGAAACCAAAAAGACAAATCTGGTGAGAAAAAGGGAAAAGCACCACTAATTAATTTTGTCAAGGGTCCTAATATGGAAAACACTGAAATCCAACAAACAGCAAACAAAACCCCAAAAAAAACTCAAAACAAATCAAAACCAAAAACAAAAGAAGACTATCAGGTCGACACAGTCCCCTGACAGGTCGACACCAGTCCATAAGAAGAAGACTTCTGTGGCTGTTGTGTCGACACCAGTACAGGAGAGGTCGACCTGCTCAACACCAAAAACCAAAAACAACTCAACCAAAATTCAAATAAAAATCTGAAAAATAAGAAAAGGGAAAAGAAATAATCCATGAAAAACTTGGACCTCCAAGATCAACTTCAAGAAAGATTGGACTAATCCTTGGAACCAATGGTATGAAAATCCCTGTTGGTATTATCCTCAATACTCTTATCCAAATTTCTGGATGTACCAACACAATCCATGGATTCCACCTCCTCCTCTGAACTCAAATTTTCAAATGAAAAACTCCCCTCCAACCAAAAACAAAGATCTTGGTGGTTTCATTCCTAAAAGAAAGAACAAACAGAAAAGGCTTGAAAACACCAAAGTAATACAACAAAAATCTAAAACAAATCAAATTTGGGTGAGAAAGGATTTGATGTCTTTATTAAATCATTCTGATGGTCCCAACTCTGTTTGGGTACCAAAATCTTCTCTCCATTGATCTTTGTGCAGGAAAGTCGTGCACCCACAACCAATGTTTGGTTTCTTGATAGTGGGTGTTCACGACACATGACTGGAGATAGAGCCAAATTTTCCTGTCTAATTGAAAAGGAGGGAGGGTCAGTCACCTTTGGAGGTAAAAATAAGGAAAGATCATTGGATCTGGTAAGGTTGGTCAAACTTCTTCAAACTCAGTAGATAATGTTTTGTTAGTTGATGGACTTGATTATAATTTGCTCAGTATCAGCCAACTATGTGACAAAGGTCACAAAGTTGTGTTGAATCTGATTTTTGCAAAATAATTGATTCATCAACTGACAAAATCAAATTCTTTGGAAAAAGAGAAAACAATGTCTACATGATCAACCTTAATAAAAACTTTTCTGAAAATCTTTGTTTGTTGCAAATAAAGATGAAATTGCATGGACTTGGCACAAAAGACTTGGTCATGCAAGTTTCAGAACTTTGAATAAGTTGTTAAGATAGAATCTGGTTAAAGGTCTTCCTGAATCTTTTTCTAGTGTTGAAGATCAAATTTGTGGGATCTGTGCTAAAGGAAAACAAACTAGGAAATCCTTTAAAGCCTTCAATGAAGTACTCACATCTAAACCACTAGAACTTCTTCACATGGACCTCTTTGGGCCAAAGAGTTCTAAGCCTAAGTGGCAAGAGATATGGGTTTGTAATCATTGATGACTTTACTAGATTTACCTGGGTTATTTTTCTATCCCACAAAAGTGATGCATGCCTTGAATTCAGGAATTTCTGTACCACTATCTTAACAACTTATCCATTTAAAATTAAAAACATTTTAACTGATCATGGGGATGAATTTGATAACACATCCTTTTCTGATCTATGTGCTGAATGCAAATATTTCACAAGTTTTCTTCACCTAGAACTCCAGAACAAAATGGAGTTGTGAAAGAAAGAATAGAACTCTTGTGGAAATGGCTAGATCCATGCTCTTAGGGAGTAATCTGCCCAAATCCTTCTGGGCTGAAGCTGTTAACACAGCCAATCACATCCTAAACAGAGCTTTGGTCAGACCAAAGATCAGAAAAAACCCCCTATGAATTGTTGAAAAATAAAAAGCCAACTGTTGCTTACTTCAAAACTTTGGGTGTAAGTGTTTTGTACACAATAATAACAAAGAAAACCTTGACAAGTTTGATGCTAAGAGTCAGGAAGCTATCTTCCTTGGCTATTCTGAAGTGTCAAGGGCTTTCAAAGTGTACATATTGAAAACCAAAACTGTTGAAGAATCACCACATGTTATTTTTGATGAAAATTCCTTTTCCACTAATGATTCTAAATCTTGCAGGGAAAACAAACAATGAAGAGGATGACCTCATTGTGGACTCTTCACCAACCGTTGAGGAGATTAACAACATTGAAGAGAACCTGAACAAACAACTCACCATCTTCAAGTGGTTCAGGTAATATTGCTCCAGAAGTGGGCACTTTCAACAGGTAATTTCTGAACCTCGTTTTCTAAGAGATCACCCATTAGACAGTGTAGTTGGCAACTTAAATGATAGAGTTAGGACCAGATCTTTCTTGCAAAACATTGAAGAAGACTCACTAGCTCTAATTTCCCAAATTGAACCCAAGTCAATTGATGAAGCCTTATCTAGTTCTGATTGGATTATGCTATGCATGATGAACTTCATCAATTTGAAAGAAATCAAGTGTGGGAATTAGTGCCTAGACCTAGTGACCAAACAGTGATTGGCACTAGATGGGTTTCCGAAATAAATTGAATGAACTGGTCAAGTAATAAGAAACAAAGCTAGGCTAGTTGCAAAGGGGTATAACCAAGAATTTGGAATTGACTTTGAAGAATCTTATGCCCCTGTAGCTAGACTAGAAGCTGTGAGAATTTTCCTTGCTTTTGCATCCTCCGTGAAATTCAAAGTCTTTCAAATGGATGTCAAAAGTGCATTTCTAAATGGATATATAAAGGAAAATGTTTTTGTTGAACAACCTCCTGATTTGAAAATGAAAATATCATAACCATGTTTTCAAGCTTAATAAGGCACTCTATGGTCTTAAACAAGCTCCAAGAGCTTGGTATGATCGTTTGAGTTCTTTTTACTTGAAAAAGGATATTCCAGAGGTAATGTTGATCAAACATTGTTCACAAAAATAGTAAAAAACAAATAATTGTTGTCCAAATTTATGTTGATGACATAATATTTGGATCAACCAATAAAGGCCTTTGCACTGAATTTTCAAATCAAATGAAGAATGAGTTTGAAATGAGCTTAATGGGAGATTTAACATTCTTTTTGGGACTGCAGGTCAACCAAACACATGAAGGAATCTTCATCAGTCAAACCAAATATGTCAAGGAGCTACTGAAAATTTGACTTTCAGAACCTTAAACACTCAAGCACACCCATTGCAATAAATGCTAAGCTAGAAGAAGACCCATCCGGTAAGTCAGTAGATCCAAGACCTACAGAGGTATGATTGGCTCTCTGCTCTACCTTACTACTTCTAGACCTGACATTCAGTTTTGTGTGTGCTTATGTGCTAGATTCCAATCTAATCCTAAAGAAAGTCATATGCTTACTGTGAAAAGAATTTTTAAATATCTTGTTGGAACATGTGACTTAGGAATTTGGTATCCTGCTGGTTGCAAGTTAGAATTGTTTGCCTATTGTGATGCTGATTATGCTGGGTGTAAGTTAGATAGAAAAGCACTAGTGGCTTGTGTTTATTTCTAGGTGGGTGCCTTATCTCTGGGCTTCTAAGAAGCAACATTCAGTTGCTCTGTCAACCGCAGAGGCTGAGTATGTTGCTGCAGGTAGATGTGGAACTCAGATTCTCGGGTGAAACATCAACTTCTTGATTACAACCAAGATTTAGGGTGTGTACCCATCCTATGTGATAACACTAGTGCCATAAATTGTCTAAAAACCCCATTCAGCACTCCAGAAACAAAACACATTGAAATTAGGCATCATTTCTTGAGAGATGAGGTTGCAAAGAAATCTTTTGAACTCCATTTTATTGAAACTGAAAAACAAATTGCAGACATATTCACAAAACCCCTTCCTGAAAATAGATTTTCATCTTTAAGGAGAGAACTTGGTCTTTGCAAGTGTCCACCTTCTTGATTTCTCTCTAAGTTTGGGTTGAGTGTTATGCATTGTCTAAGGGGGAGTTCGTTGCATTTCATAGCTCTTTTCTTCTTACATTGTTCATATCTCTCTCACTTTCAATTCTAATCTTTTTCTTACAATAATTCTCCAACTCTTATTGTGTTGAAACTTCAAGGTATATCAAATAGTGACTTGGAGAAGGACAGTCATACTTGTCTGAAACCTTCACTATGCGTGAGAACATATCTCCGCCAAGTACTAAGAAGTTAATATGCAATAGTTGAGGGGGAGCTTTTATTGTTCAAAGAGAATTCTTTTCTGATTTCAAAACTTGCACAGTTTTAACTTACATTTCCTTTTGGCAATGAATTCTTCAACTCTTATTGCATTGAAGTTACTTGGTATATCAAATGGTGATTTGAAGAAGGACAAGTTAGGTTGTCTGGACACTTTCACTATGCGTGAGAGCTTATCTCCGCCAAGTACCAAGAAATGAATATGCAATTGTTGAGGAGAAGTTCTTGTTGTCCAAGAAGAAAATTTCTTTTGATTTCAAAATTGCATATCTTTATTTTGATGAAAAATGGTTGAAATCATCATCTCAGGGGGAGCTAGAAAATCACAAGTCATCTTTTTGCAAAATTCAAAACCTTTCTTGCATTTCATCAATTCCCTGCATGATGTCCTCATTCTAAAGTCTAGAGTCACAAAATGAACCTTGAGTGATTTATTATATTTTACTGATCAACCTTCAACTATGTCTCTCAATCCACAGAAATTCAGATCTCTTCCTAGACTAAATGACAATTTGTGCCTTGAACTTAAAACATTTCCTTGTTTGCAACTGATGACTAGATGTATTTGAATTCTATCTCACAAACTCCAAAAACTTATAAAATCCAACAGAGCAATGGCATCTGTGCTGAGAAATGCACACCTTCACAATGAATGAAGTGCTATGTATGTCATGAGGCATTATTGCTAACTCTGTTCAAGGGGATCAAAATTGAAAATAACTTCAAAAACTAAGCAATTATGTGCTATGCTTTTTGATGATGACTGAGTAACTAGAAATATTGGCGTCTACAAAACGTATATTTTCATGTCAAAAGGTCATCATTTACCTCTTTGAGACTTGACAATGACTAAATCTTAAGTATCCAGGGACTATGGTGTGTAAAAAGCACTAGTACTTGAGTGAAAGAGATTTATATCATTTGATAGTTTGTTAAAAGAACAAAAATATGAAAATTATTGGAGATTTGTTTAGAAAGAATCATCTCCTCCTTCATCAAGTTGTTCTTTAAGTTTGTGTTTTACTTTCAACACAACTGTATTTGGTCTAGATGACATCTTTAATTCTTGAAAATTGAGAAACATGGTAGTCTTTGGTTGATTGTTAGATACATTATATCCCTCAATTTATCATTTTGTTGATTCAAGTCTTGGAATGCTAATATCCTGTTGGAAAATGTTTGAAACACTTGAACTGTGATGAATTTTTGCAAAATATAACAAATGAATTTTTAAGCCTCTTAAAAAATCCTGAAATGATAATTCCTCTCATTATTTATCATATAAAGATGTCCCCAAATTTCTCAAAAAATTTCCTCTCAAAGATTCGAATTTCTCTCAAAGGCTGTGTCGACACCATCCTCTCACGTGTCGACACACAACCCAGTCAGGTCGACACCACCTTCTTCAGTGTCGACACTGTTTCTTGCCAGACACTTTTCAAACCTTTCGGGTTCATGATAAGCCTTCTTGTTCCTGCGGGGCAGTATACCACTGCACCCCTTTTAGGAATCAGGTCGACCCGACGGCCAAAATCTCATTGTTTCCGGCAAGAACACTTCCCATTCTCTCTAGCTCTCATCTCCTTCCATCATCTCTCCATTCTTCCATTTCCTCTCCAAATTCCACTCCTCTTGCACCATGGTCCGGAAGTTGGGTCCACGCCGTGGCGCAAGATCTACGGCCTCTTCAAGGCCAGTTCCGGCAGAGGTTCCAGTTGAACAGTGGAGAAGAAACCAATAGAAAGAAACGATCCTGCCGAGCAACCAGGATCTTCTTCTGCACCTAAGAGCAGCAAAGAGAGGTCGGCCTCATCTTCAGGCAGAGGTAGTAATCCTCCAAACCCTAGAACAGACAGTCGGGAGATTCTTCTGAGAACCCTGAGGAATCCTCTTCCTCCTCTTCTGAGTCTCAAGAGGATATTCCCTCAGAGTCAGTCAGTGCAGCAAAACTAATTTGAAGCCCAGAATTCTAGACCTCTCAGATATTCAACTAGCAGATTCTTTTCAGAAATACAGAACTATTTTCCTTTCAGTCTTAGTTGCCTTTATTTCTGAGTTTCAAGTCTGTATCCAAGACTAGTTAGGGAATTTTACAAGAATCTCAAATGCACAGATGAAGGGTTGAATCAAAGGTCAAGGGAATAGCCATAGATATGCCAACTGAAATAGCTGCTTCCATTTTCAAAGTGCCAGATGAGGGGGCTGACTACCATGAGTTTGAATTTGATTTACATGAAGCTATTCCATCTTGACAGGCCTTCCTGCAGATGCATCAGATCCCAAACAGACCTATGTAACCAGGTTCAATGCCAATACATTTCCACCTGTGTTAAGGGTCATCCACCACATTTTGACCACCATAATTACCCCTCAAGGTGGTGGAAGGATAGGTTGACAGACATCCAGAGGTTCATCCTCTATTGCATGGTCAAAGACCAGACATCAGATCAACCTTCATGTGATTTTCTATCAAATCATCTCTGAAACTACAAGAACAGAACTAAAGAGATCTCTTCCTTATGGAGCACATCTGACCTCAGTGTTCCAGCACTTTGGTGTGCCCTTGGAAAATGAGAAGTCCCAATCTATTCCCAAGTCAAACATCTACACTTTTAAGAATATCCAGAAGTTTATGTGATTTAGATTGGAGGGAAATCAATTAGAAGAGGGCCAATTGTGGTTGAGGCCCTCAAGCTCAGGAGGACTAGCCTCAGGTTCAAGGGGATCAGCCCCAAGCACAAGAGGACCAGCCTCCAGCTCAAGGAGACCAAGATCAGGAGGGTCAGCCTCCACATCATGAGGACCAGCCTCAAGTTCAAGAGGAACAAGTTCACCTGCCAGAGAATCAGCCTCTAATGGATGAGGGCCAGCCTCATATCACTCCTGAAGGTGGCATTCAGCTTGAAACCCTATTCCACCTCAAGCTGATCCTCTCTTCCTTGCCACATACTTTGAACCTCCACATTTCTCCTCTACATTCCAATCATCCACTTTCTGGGGGTCCTCAATTCCACCAGAATTGTTCTCTTTCCTCAATGCTAATTTGATTCATTGAACTCCACCATTCAAACAATGTCAGACCAATTTGAATTGAGAGTTCAAAGACTAGAGAACACAGTGTCAGCTAAATTTATTGAGCAGAAGGCAGCTTCAGATTATGCAGCTCAGAGATTCAACAGACTTATAGGCACTCTGGGAGATTCCTATCTTGAGCTAAAAGAGCATCAAGACAAGTTGGAGAAAGTTCTTAAGGGAATATTGGCAAATTCCCAAGCAGATGTCTTCAACACCAAGCAAACATTGCATGAGATTTCCAGCACCAGATTGTCATTTGCTCATTTTGTGGATGATTTGGAAAGTATGAGGAACTTCAATGAGGACATTGACAGGCAGATTACAGATTTGACCAAGGAGTTCAAGATAATGCAGAGACCTGGTTGGTCAGCTGGCTCATCATCTTCCTCACAACACAGTGCAGCTGATCTAACCAGACTTCAAGCCACCTTGCTAGAAAATTCAGATCGAATGGAACACTTTTTGAGCACAAAAATGATAACCATTCAAGATCAAATCAAGACTAGCTTGAACTTCATGGAGAAAAGACTATCTGACATAGAGACCATTCTTCTTCCCATTCCTCCTCCTCCTCCATCTTCTACTTAATGTCATTTCTCTTTTGATGATGTCAAAGGGGGAGAAGAAAGTAAGATAGAACAAAGTTTGTAATCTTTTGGATGTTTGTAATGGTTCTCTTGTTGAATGAAATGAAAAGTGTGCTTGGCTGAAGATTCTCTCAATTGTGTATTAATGTGATTGAAATCCTTTTGTGAATGTGATTGAATGATTACTTGTCAAGTTGCTTGACTTCTATGTACAAAATTTCTAATTTCAAGTAACACTGTATCTCACAAACACATCATCAATTGTTACTGAAAAATATCAAAAGGTCCTTGACAAGTATAAACAAAAAGGAAAACAAAAATTTAAACAATAAAAAATTGCTTAAAATCACACTTCATCAAAACCACATTGAAATATGGATTAATGTTGCCATCATCAAAAAGGGGGAGATTGTTGGGTTGAATGCAATTCATATCATTTCCCTCCTATTTTGATGATGATAAGAGGTGTTCTTAAAGCAATTAATTGAAACATGTCAAAAACATCATACCTGAAATTCATGTTCAAAAAGTATTTTTCAAACCACATTTATCATTTATGGTCATGATAAATCATTTAACTAATATATGTGTTATTTTTCAGGTTTAACATTTTATACAAAAGATGAGTCGACACACCCATCAATGGTGTCGACACATCACACAGATTCAAAGGCAAAATGTGTAAAAATGTTGAGACTGTGTTGACACATGTCAAGAGTGTGTCGACACGAGTGGCAGTTTTTCAGAAATCAAGCCTACCCAGGTCGACACACTCTCAGAGCAGGTCGACACTAGATCCCGTTCCCAGAACAGCCAGTTTGAAGAATTGGGACAGCAGGTCGACACACTCTCAGAGCAGGTCGACACTAGATCCGTTCCCAGAACAGCCAGTTTGAAGAATTGGGACAGCAGGTCGACACACTCTCAGAGCAGGTCACACTAGATCCCGTTCCCAGAACAGCCAGTGAAGAATTGGGACAGCAGGTCGACACACTCTCAGAGCAGGTCGACACTAGACCTAGTTCCCAGAACAGCCAGTTTGCAGATTTGGGACAGCAGGTCGACACACTCAAGAGCAGGTCGACACGGGACCTTCTTCCCAGAACAGCTTCTTACATTCTGGACAGTGTGTCGACACTACCACCAAGGCAGGTCGACACACTACGGAAACTTTTCAGCCTAAAGTTGATGGCTGCCACGTGTCCTTCTAGGGCGATCAGAATCTTCCTAGGAACGCGTGCCCTTGTACCCCAAAAGGGTATCTTTGGGATCCTAAGGATATAAAAGGTCTTTTTGGCCAGCCTTCACTGAGACAAGAGACCCAACTCTCTTAGAGCCTCCAAAAAAGCTCTGGCGGCAGTAAGAGCTCGTGTCTCCTTCCTGCTCTCCAAGTGCTTCCAGAAGACCAATTTCCACCAATTCAAGGTGTGGGAATTGGAATTTGATTCCTGAAGACTCCTCTGAAGCATTCCAAGGAGGCAGATCCTGTAGAAGACTTCTTTGGTGAAGAATTCGAGGAAGATCCAACTTCTCAAATTGCAGAGTATCGACTTGGACTTCAAGCTTCACAAGTTTCTTCCCAATTCAAGCTTCTACAAGGGAGTACACTGAAGAACGAAGCCTTTCAATTCAATTCATACTTTCTTTTGTTCTTCTGAGATATCCTTTGAGATTATGCAAGTGCTTCTGCATAAACTCTTTAGAGTTCTCAATTTCGACTAGATCTGTGTTGCTAGAGGATCTTAGTCTTAAGTGGTGTCTAGCAAGTTTTAGTGTGAACATTGTGCTCAGTTGTTGTGAGCCGTCGAGCTAGTTTGAGTTGTCAAGCTCAGGGTTGGTTTGAGCAGTCTTGCTCTGTGTTTCTAGAGTAGTCTTGCTCTAGAGGTTGTGTGAGTTGTATGCTCTGAAGTGTTGGAGTTGTTAGGCCTTTGGGTGTGTAGCCCAGTTGTGTTAGTGAAGCCTCACGGGTTGTGAGGGGTGGATGTAGGAATCACTTGGGTGATTTCCGAACCATCTAAAAAATCTTTGTGCATTTGTCTTCTGTGGTTGATTGATTCATCCGCTAGATGCTTGCATAGGATCCGTTTTAATTCACTTAATCAACTTGCTTCACATCTAAGTTTTTCAACTCACTCAAATCTAATCAGATCTGTAGTTTTCACTGATAACATTGCCTCTGATTCTAAATAGTTTTCAAATTACTTAAGCTTCCGCAAAAGTGGCTAAGATCTATTCATCCCCCCCTTCTAGATCTTTTCCACACATTCATTTCGATCCTCAATTATAGGCCCATATGTCCATGATGTGCCTTGGGGTGTGTGGGCACAAAATCTAGGTCAATCCCTTGATTCCTAAGTAGCCACGTGTCCAGAAAAATTCCCGTTTGAGCTTCAGTCGAAGTGTGTCAACACATAGGCATACTGTGCGAACCACTGGTACTGCTTTAGAACAAACTTTGGGAGGGACAGTGAGTGTCGACACCACAGGTAGAATGTATGTCGACACCACTGAGACAAAGTTATGTAAACCTGAAAATATGAAGTGTGAACCATCATAACATGTCATTTCATCAAATATGAAATATTAAGTATTAAAAACATGTTGTTCACTCATCATTGTAATATGTACAATGTGTCATCATCAAGATCAAATCAAAATCAAAGTATAAGTGTTTGGACATCATACACAACCAAATGTTGTAGTCATCATTAAAATCAAAGTATGAGTGTGTAGACATCATCAACATGAATGTTTTTAGTCATTATCCAAATGAATACACAACTTAACAATCTTCCACATATATACAATATGACATCAGATTGTGTACAAAATGTCATCATTAAAACACAAATGTCATCATCAAAACACAATATGTTTGAAGTTGTGTGCTTAACATGATTGACCAGAATTATGTCATCATCAAAAATAGATTAAAGCATGATCAAGTCAGTGAGTATGGTTATTTAAATAACCATTACTCAACATCCTATCCCTTGATCCTTAACTGATGGTAGCCAGATCGCAGATCTATCTTGGAAAATATGGATGCATTCTGCAGCTGATCAAACAAATCATCTATACATGGCAAGGGGTACTTGTTCTTCACTGTCACAAGATTAAGCTTCCTGTAGTCAAAGCACAGCCTGAGGGAACCATCATTATTATTCACAAATAGCACAGGTGCGCCCCATGGTGACACACTAGGGCGAATGAACCCCTTATGAAGCAAATCCTACAACTACTTCCTCAGCTCAGCTAACTCCGCAGGTGCCATCCGGTAGGGAGCCTTAGAGATAGGTGTGGTGCCTGGAAGCAACTCTATAGTGAACTCTATCTCCCTTGCTGGGGGCAATCCAGATAAATCATCAGAGAACAGGTCTGGAAACTCCTGCACAACCTCGATCTCCTCAAGGGTAGGTGATTGATCGGCCTTAGGAACTAAGACCACACTGGCAAGAAAAGCGTCACAACCCTTATTTACCATCTTCATAGTCTTCATGGCGGAGATCACAAACCTTCCTGCTAGATTCCTTGGCAACGGATGTGAAAACTCATCCTCTCCAGGGATACAGAGAGTAATCTTCTTCCCCTGCAATCAACCAAGGCATAGTGCTCCTCAAGCCAATCTAGACCAAGTATAGCATCATAGTCCTTCATCTTGAGCAAGTAGAAGCACCCAAACAAGCCTCGATCTTCAATGCACACAGGTAGGGATGGAATGCACTTCCTGGTCGCTACCGTACCTGCTGGTGTGTGCACAGATAAGGGAACCTCTAACTCCTCTACCTCAACTCCAGACTCTGCCGATAACTGCATGGCAAACCACTCGGAAAGAAACGAGTGTGTAGCACCCGTACCAAACAACACTCGAGCCTACAGACCCATAACTAGAACCATACCTTCTGTGACATTCTTGTCCTGCTCTGCGTCCTCATGAGCTAGTGCATACACTCGGGCTTGGGCCCGAGGCCTTCCTAGTTTTCTTGTCACTGGTGCCGCCGCTGCTGCCGCTACTGGGGCAGGCACTCCTCTCTGAGTAAACTATTGAAGTCTGGGGCAGTCTTGGATCTGGTGTTCGATGCTGCCACACTTCAAGCACTTCCCTACTAGCTTCCAACACTCGGATCTGTCATGTGTCCTTCCGCAATGAGGACACACCTTTTTATTGCTGGGCTTGAAGCTGGGTGTCTGGGGTACAACCGCTTGCTGACTCGGAGCTGCTACTCGACACTGTGGTGACTGGTACACCACTGCCTTCTTCCTATCTTGCCTCTGGAAAGGTGGCGCTGACCTCTTCTGAGCTGCCCTCTTCTCCTCTAAGTATTGATCCATATCACCCTCCTGCCTTCATGCTGCGCTGAGAGCCTCGTCCAAAGTCCGATGGTCAAAAGCATCCAGTCTCTACCTGAGTGATGGTTTGAGCCCCACCATCAAACATGCATATTTACCCTTAACAGAAATTCTATAATTCACAATTATTTTCAGAAAATTAACCAGAATTTATGGTTCTAACCCAATATCATACCTGATCATCCATAATTTTATAGCAGGTGCAAACATCTAGAAAACCATTGTTCTGAAAATCTAGATGAACTTGGCGGCAAGGGTCTTGCCGTCAGGGTGGGTTAACAGCACAATCGATTGCTGTTAACTCAGGAACTTGGCGGCAATAAGGTTGCAGTGAACCTCCTATCTGCAGAAAGTGCAGACCGAACATAGAAAAATTCAAAATTTGGGGGTTTAGGACACGAACTAAAAATCCAGAAAAATACCTAAACACTAGGTGATAAGTCTAGGGACGAAACCCCTAAGTTACTTGCCTCTCTAAAAACCTCTGAAGATTGAATTTTGGCAATGAAGCCCTCCTCGGCCAAGTCTAAGAGGTGATGTCCTTTGCCTTGATCTGACCTCCACACTCGTGCAATCGATCCCTCGGAGTTAGGAGAGCTCCTCCACTTCCAGTAGAGCCTCCCAAATGCAGAAGATTGTTGGAGAAGCCTTCAGATCGCCGGATCAAGTCTCTCAACTCTCTTTTTTCTCTCCTCGAAACCCAAATTGCCCTAGGTGAGAAAAGTCCTCTCATAACTAAGATGTCTAGCTTATATAGACAATAGAGTTAGGGTAAACCTTGGTCTTAAGAGTCCTGACCGTTGGGGACAGGTTTCCTAAATAGACTCCGAAGAAAATGGGACAGTTTCAGATCTGAAATCCCAAACACAGCTAGAGAAGTAAACGGCTACATAGCTGCCATCAACTAAAAATAGGTGTCAATCGATGTGGACGTCTATTTCTTCTGGCCACACAGTCAACGACACAAAAGTTGCCGTCAACATGCTCTTAACGTCAAGGGATATTGACGTTAAAAAGAGTTTCAGTAGAACAATCAAAGCATCAAACATATATAATATGCATAGAAATTGGGGCCTTACATCATATGTGTAGGATGAACAGATCTAGAAGGGGGGGGGGGTTGAATAGATCAAACACAAATCTCAGCGGAAGCTTAAGCAATTTAAAAATCACTTCAAATTATAGATTCATTCAGACAGACAATCTTACTGATCTGATGTGTGGGTGTGTGTAGTTGATGTGTGAAGCAATTAGACAAGTAGTGTAAAGGAGAAATTCCTATGCATGCATCTAGCGCGGAAAACAGATCAAAGCACTGCACATGAGATTTTTAGGTGGTTCGGAAATCACACTAGTGATTCCTACATCCACCCCTCACACAGTCAGGACACACTACTCAAATCTAAGTACAACACACACACTTGAGCTCGATGGCTCAAACTATACACACACAGAGCATGACGGCTCAGACCACACACATATAGAGCTTGACGGCTCAGACCACACAAATGAGCACGATGGCTCAAACCACACTAGCTGGATCAAATTCATATGAAATCAGATCCTCTAGCACTGATCTGATTCACATTCTTACATGCACACAGAAATCTGCACAGAACACATGTACAGATCTCACAAGCACTCAAAGATAAATTGAGAAGAACACTTCAATAAAAATGAATGAAAGAGAGGTGAATTGGATGTCCCTTGTTGAAGATGATCTGCAAAAGCTTGAATTGAAGGTCCTTTAGAAGATCAGATGGAGTACCCCTTCAATCCATGATGCTCTGTTTTCAGATCTGCTACTTGCACGATTCCTCCTTCTTCCTCTTCTACTTTTCTTCTTGATATGCTCCTCTTTCAGCACTCCAATGCTTTCTCTCACTGCTTGGCCTTGATCCCCATGTCCTCTGTGGTGGGTTTTGATGGATAGTTGCTCCAGATGAGATAGGACCTTTTGTAGCCTTTGTGTAGTCCCTTTTACGTGGGAGAGAGGTGCACAGAAACCTAGAATGCACCCAAGGCTGCCACATGTCTAAAAGTCATTTTCCTCATTGCCACTTGGATGAAAGGGCATTTTGAAAATAATAGAATCTCCCAAACAGTCTCCAGAGATAAATCATAGCCATTGGATATCATACCCTCTGCGTTTCTGAGTTTTCATGCAATATGTGTTGACACTAGTTTTCATGTGTGTCGACACTACTGACTAAGTAACAGTTTCAGTTTACTGGCAGGACACTAGTGTCGAGCTGACATTCAACTAGAGTCGACCTAACTAGTAGCTAGTGTCGACCTGACTTTCAACTAGTGTCGACACTACTGTAACTTGTTCTTCAAAAATTTACTGGGCAGACTTTGTGTGTCGACCTGATTTTCAACTAGAGTCGACCTGACTAGAAGCTAGTGTCGACCTGACCTTCAACTAGAGTCGACACTACTTTGACAAAACTTTGTAAACCTGTATATATGAAGAGTGGGCCATCAAAACATGTCATTATCAGTAAAATATGAAATATTAAGTATCAAAAACATGTTGTTTAGTCATTATTGTAATAGTAACACCCCGAAAATTCAGTAATTAAAAAATTAGAAATAAATTGAAAATGATAAATTCAATATTAGTGAAATAGTAAAAACGTACGTGCCATTATCGTACATACAAAAACCCATTAGAAAATTCCATAAAAACCATAGTTCAACTCCAAATAATAATCCCTAATGACCCACGAAGAAATTTGTGCAAAGGAAAATCCGATTGCCCAAGGTGAAGGTGGTTGCGATCGATTATCGTAATTAAGGAATAAGTCGATAAATCATTATTACATGTACTTAACGGAGTCCAAATTATAATCAAATTGATGGATGGAATCCAAACGATATGTGGGGATAGACCATAAAAGAGATTGGACCAATGGACAACTTATGACCCATGAACAAATGCAAGTATGAAAATAGTAAATAAATAATTCTCGTATTATCAGAATGGTAGAACATACGTACCACTATCGTACGTGCAAGAACACATCGGAAAATTCCGTAAAAATTATAAATCAACCCCAAACATTATCCTTAAATGTTCCACGAAGAAATTCATGCAACAAAAAATCTGATTGGCCAAGCGTACGTCACAATGTGACTAATTATGTAAATTAGGAAACTAAGTCGGAAAACCGTTAACGTGGAAAAATAGCACGACCATAGATTAAATAAACATGTTGGAGAGACTTCCAACATCATATGTTGATGACCCATTTCCCATGCGAGATATTCCAGGAAATTAAATGAAAATATATGTGCGAACACTAAATTGTAAATTTCAAGGAGCGATAAAGAAAATGGGTTAGGACATGAATAACTAGGGTGGCCAATGCTGAACAAGGTCTTAAGACGAATAAACCCGATAACGATAAAAGTGATTATCGCAGATATAAATCAATTCGGAATCACACGAAAAGTTATGAAGACAAAATAAATAAAGTTATACAACTAATAGTAAAGGAATTAGGGTCAGACAAGCATGATTAAGGTAGTAAAACCATAATCTCCAACTTAAGATGATAAATAAACCCGATAATGTCGAAAATCAGTTATTTAATAGAATGAACTAAAGTAAAATATTTGGTTGAGGTCAAATCATGTTTATTGGGCCAATAGGTTGTCAAATAAAAGGAAATAATATTTAAAATTTGTATTAACCCAATACCTAATAGTAAAATGGGTCATTTAAGCTTAAACATGAGTTAATTGGGTCATTAATCATGACCCAAATCTAAGCCCAACAAGAGAGCACAAATTTGCTCCCTACTACTTGCTATTTAGTGTTGGATTAAGATGGGAATAGCTTCATATGGTAGTTCTAGTCATGGTAGGATTCCTACCACAAGATTTAGAAACCCCAAAGTCAGAATTAAGCAAACCTAGCATTATAAAACCATCATAAGACTCTCTATGGCTCACTTTAGCATGCTCCCTTCATTGCTCGACGTGTGAAGAATGTCCAGGAGCAAGGAGGATGACCCTAGGGCTTGGATTCGTGAAGAGCATCTTCCCCAAGCCATTGCATCGACCCAAAACCTTCAAGGAATTCTTAGCATTCAAAGGTAGGTGATCTCGGGCCAAGACTAAATGAAACCTATACCATCTTGTAGTGCTGCATGTCTAGTTCTATACGCACTTGATTTGCCCAATTTTCATTGTGCATCCGTCGAGTTATAGGTGTTTTCCCTAAGTCGCACAGGTTTAGGGCTTTTTTCGTTCTTAATGTGTTGCACACGATTCGAGACCGAATTAGATCCAATCCACAACATGAAAGTCCTTTTACTAGTTGTCCTCATCATGTTCCATGTTGAAGGTTTTTATAAATGTCAGTAGATAGAGAGATATAAGCGTCGTAAGAGGATCGCTGCCTATTCCTACATTTTCAGTTTTGAAGTTTGAATCACGACCAGACCAGGCGATGCGATTCCAGCGCCTGGTATCGCATCGGCCTTGGCCATCGCGATTCAGTAAAATGTGACTGTGAGGTACGACACGATTCAATGTCTGACCAGTCAACGGTCTGTGTGGGACTTCGTGTTGCGTGGACTTCAGTGCTTGTCTGATATGCGACGAGTACCCCTGATGCGATTCGACATGTTTTCCCGCTTAAATTTTTTGCCAATTTTTATATAAATATTTTAATGCTTTTCATGAACGCGACGGGGTATCCCGTCGTAATTCAAGGTAAAAGGCGACCATGTAAGCCGACGCAATTTACATTCTTCATAGTTAGCCCTGTTTAACTGTACAACGTGTTATGAATAGCATCTACTGTGTAGGACGCGATTCAAAGACCTACCCGAGACTTTACTTTTTAGCTAGTCAGTCAGCATGTTTAATCTCTTAGTCTGTAAGCACGTCACTTACTATGCATTGGCCTAAAAGTAATCAACCCACTTGAAAATGGTAATGACATGAATATGATTCTAATGTGTATTATGTGATTGATCTTATGTTCATTTGATTATCTTCTTGTAATCTAGCTTGATAATGGAATTGTCATAATAAGTATGTGATATGAAAATGTGATGAATACATGATTAGAATGGACTTGTTTAGTAAGTTTTCTATTATTATTTGCATGTGGGTTTTTCTTTATCTATGTGTTTTCCGATGTTCCATTGTTCGTTCATGAATTGCATACATGTTTAGGAAAGATCCTTGACATGTCACTTACACGTTTGCACGATTAGGCACACCCCTCTTGGGGAATTGGGAGCTCTCTGCCGGTCATTCCATATTGACAGACTAGCGATCTTTTCCTTAAGACCTCCATAAGTCTCTGTACTCTATGATTCCCTCATAGAGACCGAGCTGGTTGTACCATGAAGTACCCTGGAGATAGAGAGCATTGTACCATGTACGATCTGTCATTAGTCACCCTCTTGTCAAGACATTAATAATTATGAAACATAAGATACGTCGTTATGCCGTCCAATTGATCTCTTGAGCTATTGTCTTACTTGGACTCTATGAATGATCATGTCCTTATTACAATAAGCTTGTTATTGAAATTCTTTGGCCATACTATGTATATGTTTGATCGGCACAACGTGGGACTTCGGTCCATTTGTCTAATTCCTGTGCAATAGGGGCCCTGTCTGGTCCTGGGGAGGAGCGCCCCAACATACTTATAATCGCGGGAGTATGGACGTGGTGCGTGGCATGGCACTAATATGTGTGCAAGATTTATGTGAATGTGCCTTCATTTGATATGATATGATAAGTTTGATATGATACGTCTGATCATGTGAATATGTGATATCTGTGTGAATATGGCCAAATTCATGTTTGTGAGATACAAACTCATTCTTGAAATCCTTGTGATACGATTCTATCTTGAATTACCTGTCCAATGTGTATGAAATTCACTATTTGTTCCGTTATGACATATGTTCTATTCTGCCATTCGACTTGTTAGAAATGCATGCATTGTCATCATGTTCATATTCAGTTCTTGCCCATTTAAAATGTTAATCATGTATATTAGTGCTCGCACATTGAGATGTAAATCCTACTGAGCCAGTTCGCTCACCCCTATCTTCCTAAACATTTCAGGCAGTGATGAAGAATTCATGGACACTGATGGGGCAGGGCATGAGTGAAGAATACCCGTGATATGAGGAGTTGAAAGATTAGGAATAGATATTTGAGTAGTTTATGTAATAGTGAAACATTTTCATGAAGTTTATATTTGAATAATGGGCCCTATGGTTGGTTCGAATGATGTAAGGTTTTTAATTAGTGAATGAAAATGAAATAAATAGTACTTTTATTGATAATATTATGAACTCAAATGTGTTGTTATGTTTGATTGTGACTCTGCGCTAATCAACTGTGATACGTCTATTTGTATCGTTCACGTATCTCGATATTTATTCCGCTACTAAACATCAGGGCATGACATGTACAATATGTCATCATCAAAATTAAAGTATGAGTGTTTGGACATCAGTCATCATTAAAAAGTTTCAAATACACACTCAACACAACATTCTCCCCCTTTTTGATGATGACAAAATAAATGCTCATACTTTATCTCCTCATTCTTTTTCTCCAGAAACTTATTCTTTAACTCATGCATTAACTACCCCATAAGGCCATAAACTCATGATCTTCTCCTCCTTTTTGACAGCATAAAAAAGATAGACATGAAAAAATATAAATGGTAGGAGATAAAGGAATGAAGTTGTGGAAAGGAATGTTCAGGAATGATCAAAATGAGTGAGGCAAAGTGATATTGACATATGAGAGAAATTATTGTGTTTTGCGATTATGCAACAAAGTTTAATCACAAAGACAC